>JAJJMA010142642.1:0-13142 GCA_023529015.1 Papaver nudicaule
ATCAAACCAATTTAAACAAACCCAACAAATTAAAACCCTAAATTTATTAAATGAAAATCAGATCTAAAAATAAAATCAACATCAAAAGAACCCACTTACTAGATTCAACTATAGATATACGATTTTTAACAAGTGAAACATGTTGAGAGTTTTGGTTATCTTCTTTTTATCCTCCATAACTTGCTTATCTTCTTCTCCTCCAAAGCTAAAACTCAAAAAATACACTTTATGAACTCGCACGTGGGAAAAGACACCAAAACTTATTTAAATGACTAAACATTAAACAGGTCGTCAGAAAAGACCTCCGGTTAAACAAGTTGTGGAATCCTGGACTATCCAATAGATTTTACGTTCTTTCTGTATAGTAATCAAAATTGGGTGTCAAAGAAAAGAAGCCATGACTAACAATTGGGTGTCCAAGTGCGAATAAAGTGTACCAGGGTTGTGAAAATCGTACGATTCACGAGTTGAATCGTACGACTCGACTCAAATATTTCTAAAAACGATACAACTCGTGTATATGAATCGTTTCTGCTAATGAATCGGACAAGTCAACAATGATTTTACGATTCTTGACTAAAGTCAAGAAACTCTCGAGGATTTTGAATTGAAATTTTTTCACACTAATTTTTTTTTTCAACCCTGCAATATTGATCAATAATTGATATTATCAGTACATAGAGAAAATGGACAAAAAACAGAGAAGAAACAATCGATTCACACAAGAAAAATGAAAGGTAAAAAAAAATGAATAACCCTAATTCTAGAATTGAAGTATATGAAACAATACAGATCCATCTCCCCATCAATTCATCTTCATAAAACACTTCTCTTTCTCTTTGTGTCTCATCGTACATATCCACCATCCTTAACTAAATATGGGTTTGATTCATTGCTTTTTGATCTTCCATGTTTAATTGATGCTCCCATTTTTTTTTTTAACTTGATTGATTTCAGATGGTTGAAACTTGAGGCCAACTCCTATGGTATGGATGATAAAACATCCATATCTCAAGGAGTTTCCATATATTTGTGGACTCTCTAAAATAAAAAGGGCAAAACCTACCGTGGGAAAAGGTAAAAGAGGATCCATCCGGTCATGAGGTGACCGGATGACGAGTAAAAGTTAAGGAAAAGTAGGATCTGTTTTAAAGTGAATATTATGTTAATTAAAGCAAAAAGGTATCCGGTCAATAGATGGCCGGATAGAGCAAAAAAAATCAAAAAAAAAAAATATCATCCGGACACTTCAAGACCGGATTGGGTATCCGATCATTGGGTGTCCGGATGGACTAGTCCACATAGAGTACCTCTAATTTGATGCATACCCTCTGGACGTCCACAAGTTGTGGATCAAAACTGCCCCATAGTGGCGTTTTTTTGCCACTTCTATCCATATCTTGTGGAGTATCACAAAGATATGGATGATTTTTTCTCCCATAGGAGTTGCCCTAATAGTATAACTATCTTGTAATATCGTCTTATGAGAATAGACACTGCCCGTATCTTGTCCCAAAGACCCAAGGTTGTTCTAGACACTGCCCGTATCTTGTCCCAAAGACCCAAGGTTGGATTACCGTGTCTTTTTACTTTTCTTTCACTTTTACTGATCCCAAGTCCACAGTAATAATAAAAATAATAATTTCCCGCTGTTCTCAATGTAACCTGGTGGGGTTAAGTATGGTTGGAACATTAACCATGGTAAACTTTCAACTTTTTAGAGACTAAACATTTCTCAGTGAAAAAGAAAAACCATCGAAATAGACAAATTTCCAGAACCTTTACTGCCTTCTTCTTCTTCGACTTCTTCTTCAAAGGAGCTGAAGTGAAGGAAAGAAACAAGGATTCAAAGCAGTCATGGTGATCATTAGCAGGTAGGTTTCTCTCTCTCTCTCACTGTTTTCTTCTTCTTTTATGTTTTGTTAAATGAAGTTAAAATCAAGAATTAGGGTTTGCTGTGTAGTTTTCATTTTTGTTTTTGCTTAATTTTTTTTTTCCACTAAAATTTACAGTACAAAACTTACTTTTGCATGATCATCTTACAGAGGTGAAGTAGTTTTCATTTTAATCTTATTTACCATTACTAGTAAAAAATTTAAGATTAATATTCAATTCAGGGCCAATTTTTTTACAGATCCGAAAACCTGATTGTTATTCGAATACATAAAATAGGATTCAAAAGTTGGAATTGGTTCATTTTGAAGCAAGGGACGGACTAATATGAAACCCTAGAAATCTTGATTTCTTGTATTTTTAATTTTCTTCGATATGCTTTTTGTTATTTTTGTAATTGGAATCATTTAGTTACCTCTCATATGTGGCCAAACCATGTTCTTCGAGGTCTGATTTTTTGAAATTTGTCGCTCACACCAGATATCAAATGCTTTCAATGGTGTGGATTTTGAAATTCATTCGTGAAAATGAAGATGTAATGATTCATTCATGAATAAGGAAAATTGATTACAACTAGGTTGTAGAGCAATATTGCTGTCACGTTGTCGAACTAGCTTTGAATAACTTGTAGAGTTTGCAGTCTGTATCTTGGTTATGGGCTGGTAACAAAACAGTAGCTCTACTGAATAACTTGTAGCTTGTGACGGATTTGCGTGAGTGTACATGGATTAGATTACGAGAGTTGAATTTCAGAGTTTGGTTATGTGTTTTTTGCTATTTTGAAGGCTTGTTTGAGTTCTGATATATGTTATTTTTTATTTATTTATATAAGATGTAGTTGGTTCAAGTCTCGTGCACATGTTTATGTTTTCATCATCAATGGCATAATTTGTTCGTTCATTCGTTTGTGTAATTGCAACACTAATGAATTTGTCCTGCTAACTTTATTCGTGACAAACATGATGTAGCTAATTTTACCTGTGCCGACTCAGTTTAGTAAAGCCTGAATATGGTAGGAACAAACATGAGATGAATGGAAGGCACCCTTGTTCATCACCTTCTGTGGAGCAGGGCACTTTGATTGCAATATTAGTGTGCTCGATTTGTTCTCCTAAAATACTAAGAAAAGTTAATGTCGGTGCTTTCAGCAATTGCAATCTCAACTGGTTTGTGGTGGAATAATTTGGGCTTGATTTCAGTGTAGATTCTTAGGTTTTGGCTATATTGGATTATTAGATTTTGAGGGTATGAGATTGTTGCCAGAGTTGAATTTCAGAGTTTACTTATGAGCTTTTTGCTAATTTGAAGTCTTGGTCGAGTTCTGGCTTAGTGGAACATTGTATGGTTGTATTAACTGTTATACTATCTATAAGAAGGATTTCTGCTGATATATTGTTTTCTGCGGTTTAAGTAACTCGCTCACGGTTATGTGTTCATAATCAATAGCTTGTATGGGTCATTTGTTTGTGTGGAAACAATTAACCACACTACTGATGCTGTCCTGCTAATTTTTTATTGTGTGAACAAACATTACGCAGCTGCTAATTTAATCTGTGTTGAGTCCACTTAGTAATAGAACCCGAACATGAGTTGAGATTGTACGCACGCTGGTATGTGGGGATACTGGAGCCCCCTGTAGTACACATTTGTGAAGGGTGGGGTTTGATTTGGTGCTCTATTTATTGTCCAAAATTGAGCTTAGCTATTTAAAGCAACAATTAACTTAGAGCTGGAGAAGATTTCGGTCGGTTTATTTGTCTTTATGTTTTATGGAAATTAGACTATTATATGTTTATTTCAGATATTTGGTTAGGTTATTTAGTTTGAAATGTTGATGCAGAGATGAGAATGGAGATGAAGTAGGAGGTGGCAGTCAAGTGGTTGAAATGGCACATTCTGGTTATTACAAATATAAACCTCCCGAGAAAGATTTGATTGATACAGTGTTCTCTTGGACCCTCGAAGATATATCCAACGAAGAGTTGTATAAAGAGCAGGTATGTCTTTGTCCCTGTTCCGAAAATAAATTAAAGAGGTTTAGAATACATAGATTAAGCTATTCAAGTGCAAAAATCGTTTCGCATCCTTTAGCGACCGGTGTTCTTGTATTCCTTTGTAACTTCCCTAGTCGATGTGAAAGTTTCACTTCCTTGTCAAGTACCATTGATTAGCTTGCAGCTAAAGCCAGTTACCATGATTTTGTACTAGTGACTATGGTTTCTGGGATCCAATTATTGCGTAGTTAAAGGTCTTTGTTAATTAAAAGAATCAATCATCTATTGCTTTGGTGTTAGGCCTAACTTTTTCAAAAATTTTCATTCTGGAATCTGAATTTAGTTACTTCTACATTGTTTAGGTGGAAAAGATCCCTGAATGTTTCCAGTCAGTGGAGGATTACCTAGGTTCTTACACTTTACCGCTTTTAGAGGAAACTCGTGCCGAGTTGTGTTCGAGTATCGGGGTGTTACTTGATGCACCATATGCTGAAGTAATCTCGGTGAAGGAGTCTGCGCCACATGGCTCATTTCTGTACGATTTTCGATTTGATTCTTGGAGGAACATAAATAGTGGCAAAGAGCCATACTCTCCAAAATGTGGTGACCTATTTATTTTGTCTGATATGGTACCTGAAATCGCCTCGGATTTGGACCAGTGTGCAAGGACATGTACGTTTGCTTTTGTCATGAAAGATTTGAAGGAGTCTAGTGCTACAGATGATGGTAAATTATCTAGTGGTTTGGAGTTCCGGACTTCAAAGTTGGTTGATGCTAAAGATGGCATGCAGGACTCCGTTTTTGCTGTGTTTTTGGTCAATCTGACAACAAAAATTAGAATATGGAGCGCATTACACATGTCTGAGAACTTACAGATCATTAAGGAAGTTTTGTGCTCCAATTCCATGGTAAGCAATGTTAATTTCTTATTAGATATTACTTGTCTTGAAACAGTGACTTGAACAAAATTTTGCAAGAATTGTATATTGTGCGGAGTCGAAACTGTGGTTTGTATTGTTTCTTTGTTTAAAGATTTGCTTTCTTATGGCTATTTTATGGCTATAACTTCTGCTGCCATTCAAAGAAAGAGTGCTGTTGTTGTGATAACTGGGTGCAGAACGTAATTATTGGTTTTGTTATTGTATTGCAGGTCGAAGAAATCTGTAAATTCTGTCCTTCACAAGATGATAACACTTGCGTTGAACAACTTGGCCACAGATTATCAGTAGTCCTTGATGAGTCCCAAGTAACTGCAGTACTTAGTTCTATTTCTGGGTCTCTGTGCAATCACAAGTCTTCTATTAAACTTATCCGGGGTCCACCTGGGACCGGGAAAACTAAAACTCTCAGTATCTTGCTGTATACCCTCTTAAGTAATAGCTGTAGAACACTTGCATGTGCTCCAACAAATGTTGCAGTCAAGGAAATGGCGTTGCGTGTCCTGAAGCTAGTTAAAGATCCTTACCACATGGATCCAGGACAGGATGACTTGTTGTGTTCACTTGGAGATTTGCTCTTATTTGGGAGTAAGAATCGTTTGGAAGTTTTTGACGATCTTGAGGAGATTTATTTGGATTATCGTGTGGACAGGCTGGTAGAATGTTTTGCTCCAAAGAAGAGTTGGAAGAAATGCTTTAAAAACGCAATAAAATTCCTTGAAGATTGTGTTTCTCAATATCGTTTATTAGAGAAGGAATCAGCTGGCGAGGCTCAAACCAATGTAAACAATGATTCCACCTGTGTAGTTCCTAGTTCATTTCTCGGGTTCATAAAAAATAGGTACAGAGCCGTAGTTTCTCCTCTGAAAAGATGTGTAAGTGATTTAAGTACCCATCTTCCAAAAAGACGTCTATTGCAGCATAACTTCGAAAGCATTGCATGCCTTCTTAATTTGCTTGATTCTTTTGGAAGCCTTCTGTCTGAACATGATGTTAACGGCGAAGAAATAGAGACACTCTTTACACATGGAGAAGTCAGTGCTTCCTACCATAAGTATGAGAGTGAAGCATATGTGTCTTCTACTTCTGCTAAGCTGTACAAGATCAGAAATGAATGCATTGATGTTCTAAGATCACTTTGGGATTCTCTTTCTGATGTCCTTCCAGATAATATGAACAGAAGTTTGGTACGGCAGTTCTGCTTCCAATCTGCCTCGCTCATCTTCTGCACAGCATCTAGCTCATATACTTTGCATAGAGTAGAAATGAATCCGCTGAAGTTGTTGGTTATTGATGAAGCTGCTCAGTTAAGGGAGTGTGAATCAGTAATACCGCTGCAACTTAAAGGCATACAGCACGCTATTCTAATTGGTGACGAGTGTCAATTACCTGCAATGGTTGCTAGCAAGGTAAATATTTGTACACCGCTTGGCTTTAGTTATTACTTGAAAAAATGTTAGTTACATCAAAGTTTGTGAAATTTGCCTTAAACATTGCTCCTTATGGGAATTGCTTATGTATGATGTATTAACTCTCTTCAAGCTTTCTTGTTTAGGTTTCTGAAGACGCTAAATTTGGAAGAAGTTTATTTGAAAGGTTGAGTTTTTTGGGACACTCAAAGCACCTGCTGAAAATTCAATACAGAATGCATCCTAAAATAAGCGCTTTCCCAAATGCCAACTTTTATCAGAACCAGATTTTAGATGCTCCCAGTGTTCTCTGTGAAAATTATGAAAGACGTTATCTTGAAGGACCTATGTTTGGTCCATACTCGTTCATAAGCACCTCGGATGGAAGAGATGAACTAGACAATGTTGCACATAGCTGGAAAAATATGGTGGAAGTAGCAATTACTCTAAAGATTGTACGGAAGCTTTTTAGAGGTATTGTTAGTGTTTATAGTTGCATTACATTTACGTGTATATCTAATACGTTGCAGCATGGGATGTCATTTTTTTGTCCTGCCTGGATATCTGTTTCCCATGCTTGCTTTTCTTTCAAATAATCTTAATGTAGATTCTACTTTTACAGCATGGGATGGCAAAAGAGAGAAGCTAACCATTGGAATAATATCCCCATATGCGGCTCAAGTAGCTGCAATTCAAGAGAAACTTGGACACAAATATGAGAAGCTCGAATACTTTGCTGTGAGGGTGAAGTCTATTGATGGCTTCCAAGGTGGCGAAGAGGATATCATAATAATCTCTACTGTTAGATCTAACAGTGAAGGATCTATTGGATTCCTGTCTAATCTTCAGCGAACAAATGTTGCTTTGACTAGGGCACGGTAAGCTAGTGTGCTTTGCTTAAGAATATCTTTTCAAATTGAAGTAATTAGTATCTGCAAGGGTATATGTGAATTTGTGTCTTTGTTCACTTGGTGTAAGTTATCACTGCAGGCGCTGTCTTTGGATTTTGGGTGATGAGAAAACTCTGCGTAGTAGTAGATCTTGCTGGAGTGCATTAGTTTCTGATGCCGAAGATCGGCGCTGTTTAATTAATGCTGGGAAAGATAAAGATCTCGCTGAAGCAGTGCTGAAAGCCAAGAAAGAACTTGATCAATTGGATGACTTATTGAATGGAGAAAGTATACTCTTTAAAACTGCAAACTGGAAGGTAGAATCCGTTATTCAGTATTCAAACACTAAAGAACTTTGTTTTGTTTGTACTCCATACTTTTTCTGAGTACTGATCTCAATTGGCTTTGGTATATCTGCAGGTTTTGTTTAGTGATAACTTTAGAAAGTCATTCATGAGATTGAAGTCATCTCAGACCCAAAAGTCTATTATTAATTTGTTGCTTAAGCTTTCCAATGGCTGGACCCCGAAGAAGGTAGACTCGGTTTCTGGAAACTCCTTGCAGCTCGTGAAACAGTTCAAGGTTGGACGACTTTATGTTATTGCTGCTGTCGATATTGCGAAGTATAAAAGCTATGTCCAAGTATTGAAGATATGGGATATCTTACCTCTGGAGGAGATACCAAAACTTGTTAAGCGTCTTGATAGCATCTTTAGTATGTACACAGACGATTTCATCAACCGCTGTAAAGCAAAAGATGCTGATGGGTATGTTTGGTAGCATTGCTCTAAGTATTACATTTGGTGGTTGTCATTTGATAGCTCCGTTCTGTTCGCATGTCAGTTTGGATGGTGAATGGGATTGAGTTTCATTATTTTCCCTCTAAATAACATTAGTCGCTCAGTCTTTTGGGGTGTTAATTTTTTCTTCTCTTTGTAGGGATATGGAAGTGCCAGTGGTCTGGGAACCATGTAGTGAAGTTGTTCGGTACAATACAAAAACTGAGTTGTATAGTGGCTCGAGTTTTGCAGAATTTGACGGGAGAAGCTATATAGAAAACTCTAAAGTGAATGAGAGTCTACTGCTGATGAAATTCTACTCTTTATCATCTGGTGTTGTGAGCCATTTGTTATCTGGAAGTGATGGCAGAGAACTTGATCTTCCTTTCGAAATGACTGATCAAGAATTGGAAATAACTCAGTTTCCAAAAAGCAGTTTTATTCTTGGAAGATCTGGAACTGGGAAAACCACTATCTTAACCATGAAATTGTTCCAGAAGGAGCAGCAACACTATTTCTCTTCGGAAGGACTGTCTGAAGGTACAAGCTGTACGTCTGCTTCCCCAAATAATTGGAAGAGAGAGGGTTTTGGAGAGACAAAAAGAACTCCCCTACGGCAAATGTTTGTAACAGTCAGCCCTCAACTATGTTCTGCTATCAAGAATCAAATTTCTAATTTGAAAAGGTAAATTTATTTCAAATCTATTCTCTTCTTAGTTTTGCGTTAAGTTCTTTAATGATATTCATGCACACATGGTATGTGACATCCATAAGTACACATGGATGCGGTCTCACTTTGCAATTGTATTCATAGAACACATGTTCTAAAACCTTGATGGTCTTCATATCTCTCAATGGATGTAGAGAACAAATTTAGTGCTGAACTTGAAAGTAAAAATATACCCAAGCACTCTAGCTGTGTTGTGCCATAAGACTCATAGGTCATAGCCCAGTAGGGTAATAATTATATCCTGCCAATTTGTGCCATCAATTGTAGCTTCTTATGGCTTAGATCAAACCTATTTGCTCTTGTCAAAGTGCATTCCTTATGTATTTGGTAGCATTATATTTCTTAAAACCTTACGGTGCATAGTGTGTATGTTAGATGATGCAAATCAAATAATTTGTTGGTCTTAAAATATTGTATGGATTAGGTTTTCTGTGATAATTGAGGAAGCCAAATTAACTTAAACTTGTAGACCAATCTGAGTATACTTATTTTCTTGCATCATTTATTTTACAGTTTTATCTGCGGTGGGAAATCCTCAGCTGAAAATACGTTAACTAATATGCATGACATTGATGATACAACTGAGTTCCGCGGCATCCCTGATTCTTTCATGGACCTACCATTTGATTGCTACCCACTTGTCATAACGTTTCAGAAATTCTTACTGATGCTTGATGGAAGTATGGAGAATTCATATTTTGACAGATTCAATGATGTAAGGGACTTTTGTGCGGGAAATACTGGAACAACTAGGATGTTTGCCTTGAATGCTTTTATTGGATCAAAGGAGGTTAATTACGAACGGTTTAAGGGATTTTACTGGCCCCATTTCAACTGTCACTTGACTAAGAAACTGGATTCTTCCACTGTTTTTGTTGAGATAATGTCTCACATAAAAGGTGGGCTGATTGCCGGCACAGTTCCTAATGGCAAACTTAGCCGTGGGAATTATTTGTTGCTATCTGAGGGACGGGTTTCCACCTTAAGCAAGGATTTAAGAGAGATGATTTATGATATTTTTCTTAATTATGAGAAAAAGAAGCTTCTGAATGGTGAGTTTGATTTGGCTGATTTAGTCATGGACCTTCATCGGCGACTGAGAAAAGGGAGCTATCGGGGTGATCAAATGGATTTTGTGTATATTGATGAGGTCCAAGATCTAACCATGAGACAGGCTGCTCTTTTCAAATACGTATGCCAAAATTTCGAGGAAGGGTTTGTTTTCTCGGGTGATACAGCTCAAACTATTGCTAGGGGTATTGAATTCCGATTCCAAGACATAAGATCTTTGTTTTACAACGAATTCATCTCAGAACCAAGAAGTGATATCAAAGGGAAGGCAATGGAGAAGGCACATTGTTCTGTTTCTGATTATTTTCAATTGAATCAGAATTTCCGAACTCATGCAGGCATTCTGAAGCTGTCTCAGAGCGTAATTGAGCTTCTTTACCACTTCTTTCCACTATTGATTCTTTAAGCCCAGAAAATAGCCTTGTATATGGTGAAGCACCAGTATTACTCGAATCTGTGAATGACGAAAATGCAATTGTAACAATTTTTGGAAATAGTGGGAATACTGGTGGGGGTTTGATTGGGAGCAGAACAGGTTATATTAGTACGCGATGATTCTGTGAAGAAAGAAGTCTCTGACCAAATTGGAAAGCAAGCCCTTGTGTTGACATTGGTTGAGTGCAAAGGGCTCGAGTTTCAGGTCAGTGAATGGTTATTTTTATTTTCTCTTTAAATTGAAGATAAATGAACACATTAACTTATAGTACGGAAACAGGAAAATAGAAACATATAAAACAATGAACACCCCTTCACCTTCTTGTTTCCCGAACATATGGGATGCATGCATTTTATATGTATATCATTTTGGTTTCTGCGTAATTTAAAAATATGAAAACATACTTCGTTCATAAATAGTTTTAGTTGTCATACTTTGAAACTGTAAACTGCATTGTTTCCCATGCTCTTTACTTAGGAAGTGATAATAGTCTCTGAAGAAGGCTGAGCACTTAACCAGTATATAATCAGATTGCAGTCCAGTCATGTTTAATATCTTGTGCAGGCTTTCTGGTTACATTTTGAATGGTGACTTTAATGAACCTTTTGCAGCATCGTTGACAACGTGTTGAATTCTTGAGTTATACCATTAACATGTGCAAAAGTATATGAGCAGAAGTTAACTGTGCTTAGTGTGACCATGAAAGAGCAGTATTATCCCCGACTACTGTACATGGTTGTTCTCAGCTGCAAATATTTCCTTTCCTCAATTCATTGAGGGGCATTTTTTTAAAGTGGTTGGGATGATTGCACCTATGGAGCACAGCCTAGGTGCATTCAATTTTAATCTGTGCATACTAATTTTTATCTGTGCATTCACAGCCTATTGTTTATCCTCTTAGTAGGCGTGCCTTTTGATATTCTGTTGTATATGTAGGATGTTCTGTTGTACAACTTTTTTGGAACATCTCCTTTAAAGAATCAATGGCGAGTAATTTACGGATACATGGAGGAGCTAGATCTGTTTCACTGTACCGAACACAAATCATTTCCAAGTTTCTGCTCGCTTAAGCACAAAATTCTTTGCTCTGAATTGAAGCAACTTTATGTGGCTCTTACTCGTGCTAGGCAGAGATTGTGGATCTATGAAAATATAGACGAATTCTCGAAGCCTATATCTGATTACTGGAAGAAGTTGGGAGTCGTGCAGGTTAGACATCTAGACGAATCTCTTGCACAAACAATGCGAGTTGGAAGCAGCAAGGAAGAATGGTGTTCTCGTGGTATCAAGGTCTTAACTGGAAACCCTTCAATTTATTCCATACATGCATATATGTGCCCCTTGGTTCTTTTCCCAATTTTCCTATTCTGTAGCATTTTATGAGTATGAATTTGATAGTCATATGTTTTCTTCTTTTATAAAACTATGCAGCTATTTAATGAGGGTAATTTTGAGATGGCAACTATGTGTTTCGAAAGAGCTAGAGATTCATACAAAGTGAAATGGGCAAAAGCTGCTGGACTTAGAGCTGCTGCTAACCGAATGGGTGGTTCAAATTCCGAACTTGCCCGCGTCTTTCTGGCAGAGGCTGCTGAGATTTTTGAAACAATTGGAAAGTTCGAGATTGCTGCAAAATGCTTCATTCAGTTAAAGGAATTCGAGAGGGCAGGTTTGGACTATCTATATTCTTCTTGAAGGAAATCTCCCACTGAAGTAAAATCTTATAAAATTACAGAAATAAAAGTACAAAGAGAGGAACAGAGACCTAAGCTCCCAAAATAAGAAAAAAGTGAAACCAATTCCTCAAATTCCCAGTGAGCTTTCTGAAAACCCACCTAAATTTCTAGATTGAAAGAAACCATTTTTGGAATTGTTACGATCACTGGTAGTAGTTGAGCACATTCCCACAGAATCAGTGCCTTGCACGTTACAATTGACTGCAGGGAGTAGGTGTTAAGAGTTGGGCTACTCCAAAGCCTCCCCTAGACCATGTAGGATATATAGCTTATTGCAAAGTGTTATGATTTGTGATAAAGAAAAAAGTTGGGGTATGTTCAGTTTACATATTATTCTGGCAGCTAAAAGCTCATGTTGAGTGTTGGGTATGACCTGGTTTGTTGCATTCAATTTTCTTTTTAACTAGTTTGTATGACGATAATTGTCTTGCGTCTTTAGTTTTAATCCTCCTGGAAGTTAAATGGTAAGGCGAAGTTTGATAAGATGCAGACACTAAAAGAGGGTGTAAAAGGCTAGTTTGACATAAATTCCATCTGAAGTTATTAATTTCAAACTGGGTCTAAAATATTTATTAGGCATTGCTCCAATTGATTAAGGGATTTTAACATGTATTTTCTGTCGGATTTTTAGGTACACTTTTTCTAAAGAATTGTGAGGAATCAAGGCTACAAGACGCAGCTGATTGTTTTTCTCTTGCTGGATGCTGGTCTACTGCGGCCGATGTGTATTATAGGGCCAATTGCTTGTTAAAGTGCCTGACTGCTTGCACCAAAGGGAATCTTTTGGAAGCGGGGCTTCAATTCATAGAGAAATGGGAAGCAGATGGAATTATTGATGCTGATGGAGCCAAAATTCAAGGCCAGAAAGAGTTGAAACAAGAATTTCTGGAGAAATGTGCATTTCACTATCATCAAGAGAAAGATACAAACAGCATGATGAAGTTTGTTCGAGCCTTCAACTCATTGGACTTAATGCGGACTTTCTTGGTAACTCATAGTTGTCTCGATGAGCTCGTGATTTTAGAGGTCGACTTTGGAAACAGCATGGAGGCTGCCAGTTCTGCGAAACTGAGAGGAGATCTTCTACTTGGGGCGGAATTACTGGAAAAGGGTGGGCACTATGAAGAAGCATCAAGGCTCATTCTGCTGTATATTCTTGTCAACTCTCTTTGGATAACAGGAAGCAAAGGTTGGCCCTTAAAGAAATTTTTAAACAAAGAGGAACTTCTGGCTAAATCAAAATTGATGGCAAAAACTACAAATGAC
>JAJJMA010142690.1:0-62700 GCA_023529015.1 Papaver nudicaule
CTGGAGTACCATGTGGGGTCAGAAACTTTGGTGATATTCAAAGAGGTACGTGAAATTGATTTGAAATACTTTATTCAGAATTATTTAGTTAATGGGAATCCTATCCAATGTGTCCCTACACAACCATTGGATAATTCTCTGACATGGGGACTTGATTGCATCAAGTCTATCAAACCCTCTGAGACACCTCGTGAGGAAGTCAAGGCCACAACTACCGAAAAGAGGGATTGAATAAAGCGACGTTCGTATAGGCGAAGGACACCTGAGTTGTCATGGGAGCCTAAGGTTTTTCAAGAAAGGGATAAGGTTATGCGACGCACTAATCGCAAGGGGATTTCTGTCTCGGGATCCACACCAAATTGGGAAGGACCCTATGTCATATCTCGAGTCATGCCTAATGCACGATACATGATAAGCGCAATATATGAGCAACCTTCAAACATGAAACAACCATCTAGTGAAGATTTTGCTCCTTCTTCAACTGCCTTCTTTATTTGGGAAGTATCAGCAGCCTTCTTCTTCAACTCTTCATTCAACTTACGGAGTTCTTCAGCTTTAACAGCGTAATTTCTCTCTTCTTGATTCACCAAGTCATGGGTGAACTTACCAACAGCAGCACGCCTTGTTCGGACGTTTTTGATTCGCGCCTGAAGCCATGACAAGTGAGTTTGAATATTTCTAGTGAAGTGATCAGCTCTTCTGCTTCATCTAACGCCTTATTAGTCATATATTTCAACGGGGTGGCGTCCATCTTAGATATTAACCTTATAAGGTCAGCCACAATACCTATGAGTGTACAGAAGTGGATGCTCTTGCCAGTAATAGTGAAGTGACCATAACGATTCCATATCCTGTTATGCAGTGAGACGTGTTCCTCTGGGACATTAAATCCTCCCAATAGCTTATGACCAGGGAGAGTCATTTCATGGGGAGGATTGTATGCCACACCGGCATGAGGAAATGCATGAAGGGCCCACATGGTTGGGGCATCTACACCAGCAATGTCGGTATTCTCATAGGCTTGTGTTTCATTATTGACAAACTGAAAGAAAGTTCAAAGCAAACATGAGTTTAATAATATGTTTCAAGCTATATGATGAAAGCTTAACATAAGAAGATGATTGAGTTTACCTCAACAAGGGGGAGACTCTTTTCGGCAGCCTCATCAAATTCTTTGCTAAGGTTTTGACCATCACTGATCTTTTTGCCGACAAAGTAGCTATCATTCATCTCTTCATTATCATCAGAAGGCTGCAAGAGCAAACAAGTTATGCCATCCGGAGTTGCTCCACCAAGAGGTGAGCTTTGGCCAAAGGGAGTGTATGAAGCACTCTCAAAGCCTGGAGCAGGTCCATCCTACATCAAATATGGAAGAAACATCATCAAAAGAAGATACTATAATGGGTTCGTGACGTTTTTCAAAGAAGGAATTTTCTGACGTCTGAAGTCTTACGAAGTACTACAGAAAACTAGAAAACTGTACAAATCCGTAAGTAATATGGAAAAGATTTCTTCACTAAAGTTGTTCGTATGGATGTTTTCTATCACATGCTTAAAGGGATTAATTTTTGAAGAAATCTACTGGCCGGAATGATTTTTGCACTGAACAACGTTCAGTCTGCAATATTTTTGGAGGATACGTCAACTTGTGGCACATAAAATAACGAGCAAAAATGCATGAAATTCAGATTTTCTTTTTTGAGGTGAAAGCTACTGAAGTCCTTTTTCCAAATTGGGGTCAACCATCGAAATCTTCCATCGGATGAAGATTTTATGGCCATTCTCGTTACGCGACTCGAAACAGGAAAATCTGACGGAATTTTTACTTTTTTACTAAAAGTGAAGATATAGCTAACGTGATGAAGTCTTACCTTTGCCCAATCCTTTGAAAATGAATTGGGGACTTGATCAACGCGTGGAGGAGTCACCATAGAGTTATTGTTAACTTGGAAGAATGAGGATCCACCTTGGAGTAGCGCTGAAAGAGACGGTCTCCTGTGTTCCAAAACTGACGAACTTCTGATTAAGAGGCGGAGTTGGCTGCACACAAAAAAAAAAAGAATTATGAGTGAGACATCAAAATATCACAAGTCAAACTCATGCAAGTGCTCTAAGTATGAGGTAATTACCATCTCATCTCTATTTGTACGCTTCAAAGAATATTTGATCAAAGGATACATTTTCAAGTCGTCTCTGGAGGGAATGTTGCATGTTTCCTTAGGCAGAGCCATGAAATCATTATATATCTTTATTTGGTTATTCCAAAACTATCTAACTGCTTCAGTAATGGATGATATTCTATTCCCTGGAAGCAAGGACAAATGGTTAAGTAATCTGGTACAAACTTCCTAGATATCCTGTGGAGGATCACCCCGAGGTAACGGAACACCCTGATCAAAGCTCATCTGACGGGATCCTCGGTCAATGTTATACGCATTGAATGTAAAGCTTCCCGATTCGTTGCTGGGAGGAGGTAACAATTACAACAGCTTACCATTAAGATCTTCTCTGCTTCAGTAGGAGACTCTTCCATATTAAGAATCTTTGCTGGAGTATTACTCGAGGAATCACCAAGTGATCGAAGTTGAGCTACACCATTGGGAATTTAAGTCCATGGACGAAAGACCATTGCTGTTTTGTTATCCATAAGTGAAACAAAATCTTTCGAAGTGGTTTATTCGTCCAACGAACGGTTCGAGCATGATCTAAATAAACTTTGTCCCTAGGAGACAAGTTTGGAGCGTAACCGGGGTAATGTTCATACACCCAGGCTTGTATAAAGTTTGTAGGAATAAATGTGTCGATATTCGCAACACCATTTGAAAGACTCATGTGAGCTGACAAGTGGTGAGTTGCGTATACAATGTGCCGAGAAATAAAGAACCAATGGGAAGAACTGTACCTTGGGCCAACTTTATCGCGTAAGGGATGAACATAAGTTTCAGCTTCTTATGCCCATGGTGGTTTTCGAAGACATCTTTCGACAGCCAAAGAGTGAGGAATGCAGCAACAAATAATAATGAAGTATAATCATTGTCAAGCTTCGACCAGTGCATCATCCATGAATAATAAGCATTTTCATGCTTGTTCAGAGCTTCAGCAACATCCTTTAGTTGGGAATATATCCTCTCTTCATTGACATTCAAAGTAACACTGAGCTCCCCATTAATTGGGAGTCGTAGCAATGCTACCACGTCCTCCAGCGAAATCACAAGCTCTCCCCAGGCGAATATGAATGAGTTTGTACCACCACACCAACGAATTAGATGAGCATATAAGCCACGTCTATCTCTAATTACGAAGGAAACAGTCGAGCTCTTCAAAGCATAAAATATTCTGGCGTTCTCTAATGACTTCTTAACTTCTGGGATGTCGAGCATCTTCTGAGCATACATGAATCAATTGGTTTTTGAGGAGAGCGGTCGATTTTGGAAGCATTAAAATCACCTCTCTAAACGCAGAAACGGGTAACAAGTAATGGGTTAATGTTCATTGAAACACCATGATTATTTGTGAGGGTTTTAGCTTGATCCTGTGGAATTGCAGACTGATCCAGATTTTCTATACGAGCTTCAAACTCATCATCAATATATCCTTTGAAACCTTGTTGGAAGTAATCTCATCACCAGCATGAGAAGAACTATGGGATTCATTATCGGTCATCTTGATACCTTACTCTACAAATTTGCGAAAATGGGAAGCAGGAGTTCACACAAATATATATATATATATATATTGCACGCATCCTAGAGAGTCCTAATCTTCTTAGAATTGGGTATCGCTTAAGGGGGCTTGGTCTTTGGGTCTTGTTTGGGCCTCATGTTCGTGATTAAGGAGTCTGTGCGGATGTGGCTAGCTTGTTCAACATATGCTCACCCTGGAACACTCACGGTTCCATGTTGCGCAGGGGACTAAATGTTGATGGTGGTTTTTGGCGAGACGGTTGCAAGAGTAATTTTGCATCAATTTTGGCATCTTGGAATGGCTCGAGTCAAGGTATGAATTTATTTTTACAGTAGGGATAAGAAAGTTGGTCACCATAGCCATATTTTGATCTTTAACGACCATAGCCTAGTAGCATGGTCCATATCCCTAGCCTGCGTGTATCCATCCTTATGCATGCGTCTGTGCCTATGCATGCGTCTGTGCCTATGCACGCATCCTTGCCTATGTATGCGTCTATGCTTATGCACGCGTCCTAGCTAGCCTATGCTTATGCATATGCCCTAGCTCACGTCCCTAGCCTTGATCGTCCCCATCATCACTCATGCACAAGCCTTTCTCGTCCCCATCCTCACTCATGCACGAGCCTTGCTTGTATACAAGGTTTGCTCACATATGATCCTTGCTTGTATACAAGGCCCGCTCACTTACGAGGCTTGCTCGCATACAAGTCTTGCTCTTACGAGGCTTGCTCGTATACAAGTCTTTCTTATATGACGCTTGCTCGTACGCTTGCAATCCTTGTAGACCCCACTTTTATCACACGCCATAGCTTGAGAACCCCACTTATTCATTCTTGAGTTACCTCTACTTATGGGTCCCGCCGATCCAAGTCCTAGATGATTATGGTCTTTATTGAATCCATGATATTCTAAGTTTCCTAATCAAATCGGAAATCTGGCAGATTACGAATTACCTCAAAGCACGATTTTTACGGTCTAATCCGTGAAGATTCAGGAGAAACTTCCTTCATGAAAACTGCTCATCTGTGAGTTCCCCATAACATACTAAATTTCGTAATTTTTAGAGATATGGGCTGTACTGGACGATTTTTGGAGTAAGTGACGTGTAAACTGTCCAGAAATCTGAATATAACGTAATGTTATGGTTCATCCCTGTACATCTGATACCTAACTTCCTAATATGATTATTATGCTATGTAACATAGCTTATTATCATTCATGTGGCCTATCTTTAGGTCTTGAATTGGAAATACTCATGCATTGGCTCATGGCTATGACTTATATTATTTTGGACATTCATATGTCTATATTACTCAGGGAGTTGGTGCATTATATGCCACAAGCCAATTTCTCATACTTATGGCAAACAAAAAGTCGTATTTACTTGACTATTGCCACAGAGAGTTGCTGAAATCCTCTCAGTCTAAATGCCGATTGCATAGATCAATCCTTAGACTATTCTCATTAGTTTAAATGGAGATTTGCCGGCTCAATCCTTAGACCAAACTTAGAAGAGATACACAAGCTCATCACTTAAATCTCTATTTTTATGCGAAGTCCTGCGTTTACCAGTAATTGGTACGACTTGCACTTAGTCATCTTTGACTTAACAAATATTCAACAAATCTTACGAGAATCAAGTAAGTTACATGAAGGGATATTCTTTAGGGTTTTGGTTTGGTGGTCTACGCACGTGTGATTGCAACGGCTCAATCACTCAACGGGAAAGAAACTAAATCGTGTGAACGTTGCTGAAAAGAGGGGATGAGAAAGTGGGTTGTTAGTCTTCCCTAATATTAGGTGCAAGATTCTTAACAACTGGTCCCGCTTACTCCACATTCCCACTCTTCCACTTCTTCCACTTCTTACGAGATCAGTTGGAATTCTATTGCTATAAATAGGTCACTCGACTAGTTTGGAAAAACAGTACAAGTTCAACAGAACAAATAGTTTAATTCAGTGCAAGTATAATCAATCCATCTCATCGATAATTGATTAACTCTTCTCATTCAGCATTCAATATCTAGTGATAACTGAATATCCATTCTTTTAGCAACTTTATTCACAACATCACAGAAATCATAGCAATTCTCTGATCTCATCTTTCTCGGCTTCCCTCCCTTAAACCAAACCTATTTTCTCTTCTTGTAACTAAACCAATACTCGAACGACCATTTTTTGGTTTAGGCGAGTCTTGTTCGATCTTGATCTCTCGAATAACATTACAACTTCATAGTACATCATTACACTTCACTTTACCCCTCAGATTCTCTTTATTGTTTTACACCTAAAACAGTTGGATATAGCCATGTGATGTTATCTCGGTAGTACTACGAGATTTGATCCATCACAGTATTGTGTCTCTTCTTACCTAGTCTGGGTCTGTCGGATTGATTGCATATATTTACATGAGCCAATGTAAGAGAGATCGTGACTCACACTTATGTTGTGTAGACTCGAAATACTGTTGTTTCTGAGATTCAAATATGACGTCGTGGTTTGGCTCTGAACTCTGAAGTTCTGAATCATTCATTTGATTATGTATATGAACATCTTGTATGCCATATCTCACTTCTGGATTCCGAAACCATATTTGTGCATCTCAACTTATGAATTTTCAATGTTCTAAACCTCAATGTAGGTTTTGGTAAAACTAACGTTGATTTCGAAACCATAATCTGGTTTTCGCATTCATAAGTTATTGGTCTGAAACTTAAATATTGTGACCAATGAGATATAACAGATTCGTAACTATGTTTGTGTGGCATTATAGTGACTTGAGAATTGAGGCCAATGTGTCTTGACCATGTGAGTTCTAAAAGGTCGAAAAGACCCTGGGGTTTCCTAAATGTTTATGTGAACCGGGAAATATATTCCTGTGCATCGAGGCTAAAAAGGTGTGATGTTGAAACGGTTCTCGACCACATGGACTCTCAAGTTCAACACCAAACATTTGAGAAGAATTTAATATGGGTTTCTTGTTTCGAAACCTTAACCAAGGTTTTGTTAGACAAAATCTAGATTTAGAAACCAAGCTTTAGGTTTCGCTATATGAAAACTGATTTGGGAACCTAAATATGGTTCCGGTCATATAATGAACTTTAGGTTCCGAAACCTTAATTTGATTTCTGCCAAAACAAATGTACATTTCGAAACCTTAATATGGTTGACTCAGAATGCTTATCTTCGAAGTTCAAACTCTATCTTTTTAATTTGTGCTTCAACGAATTAATGAGTTTGATATTCTCGGTTTGAAGTTTGAATTCGTTCATCTTTAACGTACAACTAAGTGGGATTGAGTCATCATCTGAAATATGGTTAGTCGCTCTAGTTAGTGGACACATGATTTCGGATCAATATTGTACGTGATTAAATCTTCGTATGCTTTACTACTTGATCAAATATTCATTTGATTATTCATTTGATATTTTGATTTGAATTCTTGGATATCATTAACGGGACATCTATATTGGAATCAAGAATTCAGGAGATTTAACATTTTGCTAGTTACTCGTGGAATCTCGCACCGTACTTCTAATGGTATATCTATTTGCGTGATTCGGAATGTCTGAACCAATGTGTTCAATTAAGCTTAACACACAAGCCTTTGTCCACGTTTGTTATGATACGTTTATGCGAAACGTGGAACCACGTTGGACCAGCTCCCACTTCCACCTAGGTTCGTCTGGTTAGCCCATCAATACCAAGGAAGTAATATCGACATTATTAAAGTTGGTGACAACATTTGGAAGTAATAATATCTAAGGAGATTTTCGAAACTAAGGACACGTTTTAGAATTGAGATCTTTCCCAGGGATCATATTTGGTAAGCACCATATTTCGAATTAAAAAGAAATATCCAAATATACCTTAAGATATTATTTGCTTTAATTGCTCTTGGCTAAACATGTTTCGAAAATATATTTTCTTTATGGAATATATTTTTCATAAATGTAAAAAGCTAGAGTATTAGTTCTCATTGAATGCTATGAGTCTAAATGGGGAATTTCAGAACTATTACGTAAATGTGGTTTGTGGAATCTCTGAAATTAACTTTGCCTCATTTCAAAGCTAAAGCCTTAGTCAATATAAATAGGAGTGGTATCTCTCCTTAAAGCTTTATCCCCTTGGCCAAGCTCTTCTTCGGAATTGTAAGCTTGTGTTGTCGCTTTTCTCTTCAGTTACCTTTGAGCTTTTGATCTCGGTCTTGAATTGCGTGAAAGTCTTCTCTTGGGATCGGGAAGCCTAGAAGTACCTCTTACGGGAAACTAGTTTATGTTTACTAGTCTTCTTTGTATTGTACTTGTGTTCTGTTCTATCACGTCTATCAAACCTAACGTCATGAGCGCTTTGCCAACACCAAGTTCTGGGAGGTTCGCTGGACCGAAGAACATTAGTACTGTGATAAGAAAGGCGAAATTCATATGGATGCTAAAGGTAATTGGCTCAAATTGCCTAAGTACGCCGAAGAAGATGCCCAGAAGATTGTTAAGAAGCCGTCATCCAAGAAAAGAAAAGTGCATACTGGGGGCTCAGATCAGGTAACAAACACTCTTCTAGACTTTGAATGTATATATATATATATATATTTGCCTCTGTTTTTTTCCAAAGCTGACGGCGAAGTGTTCACTTTTCTTTCAGGTACCTCGTAAGAAAACCAAAACACAGAGGATTGCAGAGATGCAACAGAAGTTAAATAGCTTCCCGCTCCTACTATATTTTCAACGAGTGAGCCTTCAAAGGAAGCTGATACCAAAGAACACCCTGCCTCAGCTACCACCAGCGAAAAAGTGCCTCTGTCATCATCTATCGTTGAGCCAACAGAGGAGTCTCCCCAGATCAACAAAGAAAGTAAAATCGACGAGAGGCTTCCCCTGGAGGAACCTCGACGAAAAGATACTACTGATAAACTGGAGAATAAAGGTACTAATTCTGGCAAGGGTGATGCTCCAAAAGTCTCTTAAGAATCTACTAAGGAAACTAAAGGAGCTTTGGAAGATGACAGAGCAGAGCCAAACCATACTGACCATCATCTAGACTTTGATATGAGAGGTATAAATCAGTCCACTGTAGGTCAAGGATTGGCCTCTGAAGATCATACCGGTGAAGCCTTCACTGCGTCCTTTCTCCAGGAAGGAGTCATTTTTCTGGACATGCTTCCTACCCCGGGAAAAATGCCTCCTCACAAAGATTCTAGCGAGCCAAGAACATCTGGCGTGCCTTTTAATAGGTTAGCTGAATCTTTCTCCAAGCTAATTGATCGGGATGACCGCCGTGACTCTCTATATTATGATACCTTGGTTGCACTCAACACTCCTGGGTTAGCACAGAAGCACAAACTGTCTACTGCTGCTGCCAATCTGACTACTCATGAGCACTTCTGCAATGCTACAATGGTATCCTTTGCCCCAACTACTTTTATTTTGTTTTTCGCATTCTGTCTCTAACTGAATTCCTTTACTCTTTCCTCAGGAGTATCAGCGCTCTTTGAGTGTTATCGCTCTTAATAAAAAGTCTGACATGAAGATTGGCGAACTTCGACAACAAAAGGCTCGTCTCTAATACAATCTTGAGAAGGAAAAGAAAGAGACCGAAAGAATCCGCTTGAACCAGCAAGATGATGCCAGAGAGCTAAAAAAGCTTCAAAGTAAGTCTCCTTACCGACTTCAGTTATATTGGTTATTTTGTTTTTTTCTTTTTAATTTTTTCCGAGACCCTTAGATCTCATCCCTTCCAAGGTCGCCGACAGCATCCTGACAATCGACTAGAGCGAGCCGAAATCGAGATTGACAACTTGGTTAGTGGTAAAGCTAGGCAATGTGGCATGTTGTTTGATTTTGATAAGGATGTTAAGTGGTATCGCTGGTAATTAAATTACGTCGCCGATCTTAACGAAAACCTTGATCGTATTCTCAAAGAAATTCGCTCAGAACTAGGCTGGGTCGAGAGCGAACATGATGATGTTATTCGCCGAGAAGAATTGCTCGCAAAGCTAAGGAGGTTGTTGTGGTGGATCACACTCGAGTCAACGCCTTGTCGAAGAACGAAAGAACAAGAGCCGATGAATTAGCTTCACGACTAAGCCACATGAGAAACTGAAAGAGACAGTGCCCAAGAGGAAATTCAACGCCATAAGGATTTCGCCCAACTTTATGGGGATCGAGCTAGGGAACTCTATCAGCAAGTCACTTCTCAACAACTTCAAATTCAAAGGATGATAGGCCCATGCGCTAACCAAGATTTTGAATTTGACATGAATCAACTTAGGAATACCCAGAAGGGCGCCTGCAGATATGTTCATGAGTTATAAGTTAGATGTTCAGGGTGTCTTCTCGGTGAAATCTGATATCTGCCTCAGCTTGAACTTACACTTTATTTTATTTTATTTCAGAGCGAATCAAGCAACTTGAAAGCGACCTCAAAGAACAGAGCGTAGTTATTGAGCAACATAAGGAATGTTTCGGCAAAATCATTGAGTTAGCTGACAAAATGCAAGAGCATCATCTCTGTGGGGAGAAACTAAATAGGTAGTTGAATGAACATCAAGAATGATCTAGAAAGATCGTGAATCCTATGCAGGAGCTTCAAGATCATCAACATTGACTGGAAAAACTTGACTCTGATTCTTCAAAGGCAGACAAACTCAAAGAACTCCGTGATGACCTGCAGACTAAGCTGAATGAAGCCCATCAAAAGTTGAGAGAACAAGAGGAACAGTTCAACGAAGAACTAAATGATGCTGCTTTTGTTGGAGCTCAGTTATTCGTTAAAAACTTCTGCACTAAGCATAAGCTTCCCATTCTTAAAGAGTACATCATTTCTGAGGAACACCAGAAGTAGAACAGAATATTGGCGACTATGAAGAAAACGACGGTGATCATAACAGTGAAGATGACGTGTCTGGTGACGATGGCGATGACGCGTTATCCGGTGATGACGGCGAATATTATCAACCCAATCCCAAAGGGAAGAACATTGCTACCTCTTGAGAACAAGAGCAAGCCAATGATGAGAATGATGAAGAATTAAAGAAGGCTATTAAAGATTCTCGAAAGCCGCCAGGATGTCAAGTATTTGGGGATTCTGGAGCTTCGGCGAGCACTCAACATGCTCAGAAGGATTTATCACTTTGATTCGCCTCTTTCTTGAAGGTTCAAGCCATTGGGAAATCTCCTATTCCCAGGATACCTTCTTATTCTTTGGTTTCGTTTATGAAAGTTCTTTTCCTTGGGCGTACTTCTTGTTATATATATATATATATATATATATATATATATATATATATATATATTGTAATTTCTTAAGTTTTTGACTATTTTGATGAAACTGTTTCATTCGACAATGTAATGATTTCAAGATGCACCTTGTTCCTTGTTTTTAATGAAGAAATCTTTGCCTTTATGGTACTTGCAAAATGTTATTTATGATGTATCTACAGCAAATGTACGCTTTGCACTTTTTGCCGATAACTTGACCTACCGATTCCAAAGTGATATACCTTATGGTTATCATGTTGATCAAATGCGCTCACCCTCGCAATGCTACTTGTGCCCGTCGGCAATCTTATTATAAGTGTTTGGTTTGCCAAGGGAGATTCAGCATCCCCGGGAGTCTTATATTTTTCTACCAGAACTTACATATCAACAAGTAACGCGATTGGATTTAATGCTCATATGACCAGACTTTTGTTACCCATAGTCACTCACTGGTAGAATGGGCAAGTTATCATGCTTCTTTGGCTTGATTGTAGTATAGGACCTTTTTGGTCAGGAGCTGCTAGCTCTGAGTGACTTTTGAGTTTATGGCATTTTTCCTCTGTAATGGCACTTGGCCTTAAAGTAGGACTTGATCAGTGTTTTTTGAGCTATTGGCTCTATGGGACTTTTTAGTCCATTGCATTTTGCCTCAGTAAATGGCACTTGGCTTTAAATAAGACCTTTTTGGTCAGGAGTTGTTGGCTCATATATTCGGCGAAGCCTTTGGGCTTTGATTTCGGCGTGGTTTGTTTTTCGGCGAAAAGTAAATGACACAATTATTTGTTAAAGGGGTTTGGCGCATAATAGCAAACCTACGTCCCCGGATCTTATTCGCTGATATTTCAATGAGCTAATAAGATTTTTTGGGTATTATGCCCGCCCAAGACTTCAGATTTTACAACATGATTTCAAGGGTAATATTTCTTGATAAACTTAACATTCCAAGGATGCTCCAATTCCTTGCCATGATCATCTATCATCACATATGCTCCACTTCCCGCTACTCGCTTAATAATGTAAGGACCTTCCCATGTTCGATCTAACTTCCTGCAACCTTTACGCTGAGAGGGAGGGATTTCACGCAACACAAGGTCGCCTGGTTGATATTCTCTGGGGATAACTCGCTTATTGTATTATATGGATAGTCGCCGATGATAATTCTCCATACGAGTAAGCGCTATTAGTCGTTGTTCTTCAAGGTCATCGAGTTTCGCCAAGATTGAGTCCGTGTTCAAGTTCTTTTCCCATGTCTCATGTTTTGTTGTTGGTAGGATGACTTCTGATGGTAATACTGCTTATGCACCGAATGTGAGGAGAAAAAGGGATGCTCCTGTTGCTTCTCTGACAGTTGTCCTATATGACCATAAAAGATTGTGCATATGTTCACACCATGCTCTCCTATGCGGCTCTACTCGCTTTTTCAAACCCTTTCCAATGGTCTTGTTAGTAGCTTCTGCTTGTCCATTACTCTGAGGATAAAGTGGAGTGGATTTCCCAGTTTTACACCATATGTGGCAAGAGGGTCTCTGATGTTTTCACCAACTAGCTCTTTCCCATTGTCTGTACATATTTCCGATGGTACGCCAAACCTGCAAAAAATATTCTCCCAAATGAACACAAATAGTACATGTCCTGACTTTTTCCTCGAGCCTTAGCTTCATACCACTTGGTGAAATAATCAGTTGCTACTATTATGTATTTTGTTTGCCCTGGTCATGGGGTCAGCGGTCCTACAATTTCAATCCCCTATTTGGCAAAGGGCCAAGGGCTAAGAACTGAATTCAAAGATGTCGCTGGTGCTTTGATCCTATTCCCATACAACTGACATTTTTTGCATCGCTGAGCATATTCTTTAGCGTCGATATTCATCCATGGCCAATAATACTCTTGCATCCTTACTTTCAGAGCGAGTGCTTATTGACCACTGTGATTCCCACAATCTCCCTCATGAATTTCTTTTAGCAAATTTTTTCCTTTTTCCCTTGACAACATCTCACTAAGGGTCCTGAAAATGATCTGCGATATAATATTCCTTCTCTGAGTTCATAGTTCGCCGACCTACTAATTACTTGATGAGCTAAGATCTTATTTCCCGGAGTAGTAAGATGGTCCAAATAGTATCTTATCGGTGTTCGCCAATCCGTTTCAGCTGGCTCCTCAGTATCCATCGCCAATACTTCTCTTTGTTCTCGGTCATCCACTGAAGACTGCGTTACTCGCTCAATTGCTATAGAAGTGATCTCTGGATCTGTCGTCACGGATGAAATAAAAACTAAGGCATCAACATGCCTATTGTCTTTTCTGCAAATGTGTCTAAGCTTGATACCAGAAATCTGTTGGGCATACTCCCTGACAAGTTTTAGTTACTTCTGCAATGAGGGATCAGCTGCTTGATACTGCCCATAAATTTGTCGAATCACCAATTGAGAGTCGCTGGTTAATCTAACGTCGTTGATGCCCATCTCTATGATAAGTCTCATAGCATGCATTTCTGCCTCATACTCTGCCTCATTGTTAGTCGCCGGGAATTCCAATCTCAATAAGTGAACTATTCTTGCTCATTTCGGTGATGTGAAAACAATGCCAATTCCTTTATCTTCTTGGTTAGCTGAACCATCCACATAAACTTCCCATTGTTGGACTGCTGTACAATAGTTCTGGGACCTCATTATCGGGTTCATCTTGCATGAGTGGTATGTCTTCCACTTCCTCCTCCTCTTCAATTGGGAAATCAGCAAGAAAGTCGGCGATGACCTGAGATCTCTGAGCTGTGCGGATTTCGTATTTGATGCCGAATTGCTCAATTTGAGTGTTCCATTTGGCGAATCGCCCTACCTTATGGGAGCTATGAAAAATAGATTCAATTGGAGTTTTAGTCAGGATAGTAATGGTATGAGCGTGGAAGTAAGGACGAATGCGTTGAGACGCAAAAACCAAAGCTAAGATTAGTTGTTCAATTTTAGTGTAGTTATTTTCAGCTTCTTGCAAAGTTCTACTGGTGTAGTATATCGGCGTTTCTCCCCTTTTAGTTCGCACAAGTACTGCACTGATAGCTCCTGATGTAGCAGCAAGATAAACCCTGAGTTCTTCACCGTGCTCTAGTGGCTGACAGGCTGGTAGAGTAGCGAGATATCTTTTGATGCCTTGAAAAGTAGCTTCATGATCTTCAGTCCAATTGAACTTTTCTCCTTTTTTCAAGATGTTGAATAAGAGCTTGAACTTGTCGGAGAACCTTGAAATGAATCTATTAAGCAAAGCTAGAGTTCCATTGAGTCGCTGAACATCCTTTACTATCACTGGCGGGGGCATGTCTCTGATAGCCTGGATCTTTGCCTGGTCGGCTTCAACACCATTTTTCGTGACGACATACCCCAAAAACTTTCCTGAGGTGACATCGAAAACACATTTTGCTGGATTTATTTTTAGCTTAGTGATTCACATATGATCAAATATTTTCCTAAGGTCTTGCACATGAGTCTTCTTCACCTTTCTCTTCACTAGCATATCGTCGACGTATACTTCCATAATTTTCCCAATCCATTTCTCAAACATCTTCTGAGCTATCTCTTGATAGGTAGCACCAGCATTCTTCAACCCAAAAGGCATCCTTGTGTAACAGAATAACCTTTTAGTTGAAAAGAAAGTTGTATGTCTCAGATCTTCTTCGGCTAGGTGTATTTGGTTGTACCCCGAATATTCGTCCATGAATGATAACAACTCATGCCCCAACGTGGCATCAACAACCTGATCAATACTCGACAAAGGAAAATTGTTCTTTGGACAAGCCCTATTAAGGTCGCTAAAGTCAATGCATATTCGCACTCCCCTATTCTTATTGGGTACCACCACCATATTCGCTATCCACTTCGGGCACTACACTGGTCTGATAATGCCAGACGCTCTCATTTTGTCAATCTCACCTTCCACTGCTTCCTTATAAGTTGGAGCTAACTTTCTTATTCGCTGCTTGAAGGGTATAACCTTTGGATCAATATCCAGTTTATGACATGCTAAACCTGGGTCAATACCCGGCATTTCATCCATTCTTCAAGCAAAAACATCCACATATTCTCTTAGCAATGCTTCTAGCTACGTCGATTCTTCATTTCTTAGCAAAGTACCAATCTTTACCATCTTTGGATCATCCACTTCGCCGATAGTTATATCTTTTGTAGGTTCTACAGCTGTAAAGTGCAGCTCAGGTTCTCCCATCGGTGAAGGTTCCTTTAACTGCTATAATGGCGCTACTTCTGACTTCCCCAAATCTTCTCCCATTTTTACAAAATGAACGTATTTTGATGGGTTGACAACTAACTCTTTGATTTCTTGCTCTTTGAGGGCTTCTTTCCCTTGTTTCTTCTTCTCATTTATCCTTGCCTTCTTGGTTTCGCGCATCTTGACATCCACTTCATTACATGCCTTTGCTTCAGCTGGATCTCCAATATACTCGGCGACTTCTACAGGTGTTGGAAACCTTAGGCGCTGATGATTAATAGAGGGGACCCTTTCAAATTGTGCAGCCATGGTCTCCCAAGAATGGCAGCATACGGCGAATCAACATCCACAACACAAAAGGTAGTTTCTAAGACCAACTCAGAGCAAGTGACAACTTTTGATGTAACCTCTCCTTTAGGCTTAGACGCAATCCCGTTAAATCCATAAATATTGTACTTCGATGGCACCAACGACTCTACAGGTGATTCCTTGGAATTCATAGACTGATAAGCTGATTGAAAAGAATATCAAGTGAACTCCCTGGGTCGATAAGTACTCTAGGAACTCTGAATTTTCCCATTTTAATTGTTAGAACCAAAGGGTCGTTATGATTTCTTCCTTCAGCTGGCACTTTTTCAGCAGAGAAACACACATGAGCTTTCATCCATTCTAACAATGGGCCTTGCTTAACAACGACACTACAAATCTCCTTCCCTGATCTATCACGCTTATGTACCCTTGACATAACGTTCTGTGAAATTCGTTTATGGTGATCTTTGAATGCACAATGGAGAAGCAATCTAGTTCCACGAGATCTCGCTCAACTTTTACCTCAAACACATTTGGCATTGGAACAGTCTGGATTGGTTGTACCATAATTGGTGGCGGTGGTGGCAACTCGAGAAACTCCTGGAATTTCCCTTGGCGAATGAATCTGTGCACTTCTCGCTGCACCCCAGTACAATGTTCTGTAGAGTGACCATGGAATCGGTGGTATTGAAAAAAAAAGTTAGTGTAAGTTAGAGGATATTGGGGATTTCCCTGATTATAAGGATATCGAATGTCGTCTCCGCGGTTGGAATTCTCAATCTGTCCCCAGACATCAGTATAAGAAACACGAAGCTTTGGAAGAGTGGCATCTTGGAAATTTGGATGGCCTACTTTTCTCTCGCCGAACTTTCAATTGTCGTTGTTATACCTTATATCACCATTTCCAAATCGTCGATTATCTCGTCCTCCCCTGCCATCATTTCTACCCCTGTTATCTTGTCTGTCTCTTTCTTCATAATTATCTCGCTTATTTGAATTCCATTGTTGTTCGCCGTTAGACTGATGCTGCACCTGCTTCTATGAAGTCTCAGGAACCACAATCGCCGAAGATGGAAGTTTTTCTAGTCGCTGCTGCTCCATCTTGAACGACTATTTTTTTATTTCATCTTGCTCGGCAGGGGAATAACTGTTGATCGAGTGAATTTTTCATCGCCTTCTCCTTCTTTTGGCGAATTTCTTCTTCTTGGATTTCTTCAAAGGACATCCATTCGTTCTGCTTAGTATGCATCGCCTTTATATCTTTTGGTGGATCCCAATACAGAGCCTTAAACATAGGATCTGATGTCTCCATAGAACTAGTAAATGCTCGCGTTTGTCTTTCTCGGAGACAGCTGTTCCTACCTCACCACTAAGTTTTCTCCATCTCTGAATCAAACTTCTGTTCGTCTCCGAAGGTCGCTTCTTAATGGCAAACAATTTCTCTACTCCTGGACGACTTCAATTATTTTGAATATATGTGATCAAATTATTTCCTTCTAACTTGTGGAACTAGCCAATTGAATCCTTCTCCAATCCATCGAACCAATCCAAAGCCTCATCCTTGAGGGTGGCAGGAAATGTCTTGCACATCATCGAGTCTGAATCTGTCCACGCCCCCAAGTCTCGCTTGTAGCTTCTTAAATGCTGAGCTGGGTCTCATGTTCCATCAATGGTCGACGTAAAGGTTGGCATGACAAACTTTCTAGATATGTCTCCATATGTGATCTTATCTGTGAAAGGTGTTTTTTTTTTGTCTCCGAGAGTGCTTCTGCTAACTTGACATCCTTCGGCGAATCAACCACGACTGCTAATTGTAGTTTTAGTTGTCGTATCCCTCTCTTCACAGACTCGTTCAATCCATCCAACTTCCCCGAATCGTCAAAACCTTCTTCATTTTTCTTGGCTACCTCGGCCTTCTTACTTGATAACCATCAAATCTTAGACAAACCAAAACTCAAATACGTAATATGTATAGTGCGAAGATCATAAGAACAATACCGTATTGTATATGGAAATAATAAGAGATCAAAGAGTAGCAACGTATTGTATTTTTGCTTAACTAATACATGGATATGATCCTTAGGAGTTTGAGGAGATACTAACCTAGTCTCACTCTCACAACTTAGGTTACACCAAAAAGCCAACCCCTACAAAGTTTCTCGAGCTCGCCTTATATAGGCCGAGTCTGGAGTGGTTTACAACTAATAGGACAAACTACTTAATCGTGGTGGTGTCAGAACTTGTCGAGTAAGGCGGTTCCTTCGGTGAGATCCCTCCGAAGATGTCTTCACACTTCTATCCTTCGGTGACAAGTACGAGTCTTCCTTCGCTAAGTTCTACCTCGAGATCACTTGCGGGCTAAATCCGAATAATGGCTGCGACATCTCTTGGCTGGGGCCTGTCCCTCTGATCTTGACACGTGTCCCGAGGGTGTTTTACCCTCCACAGTTTGTCTCTTTCCTTCCCTTGTATCGAAGATGCTTGGGAAGGAAATTTCTTCTTCGCCGTCCTCCTCTCGCTATGCACCCCACTATCTGCCAAGTGTAACGTTCTGTGACAAGTTCTGCATGTTCCCGAGATTATTGCTACCTTTTGACCTTCTCACCGGAAGCGCCAGTTTTCCTTTTACTATTTAAGTTTTGGTTTTCTCCCTCTAAAAATTTTAGCCTCTTCGTACTCTTCTTCCTCTGCCCCGGCGTTCTTTTCCGGTAACCTCAAATTTTTATCTTTTAATCAAGTGCTTTTTAGACGTTTTCCTTCATGACCCTTTGCTTTAATCCTCTCACAGCTTCATAAAGACAACTCTTTTTCCCTTTCTACCGTCCCTTAAGCTCCTGATCAATCTTGCCTCTGCAACTTCCGGCGCCGGCGAGTTCTGCTTTCTTTCCCTTTGTTTTTTCTTTCATGTCGTTTCCTTCTAAAGTTGATGTTCTCATCTCGATGATGAAGATCTTAGGTTTTAAAGATGATTCTTTCAAGATACAGGCTATTGGCTCTCCAGGCAGCCGGATGACTCAAGAGTTAGTTGAGGAGTTTCAATGCAACGAAAAGAAGCTATTGGTTACATTCCATCAAATTTCTGCCGGGTTGATTCCTCCTCTTTATCAACCTTCCAATCCTTTGTTTCTTGAAATTCTTTGCTCCCTTCCTAGTCCTCGGGGTGTGATGCAGCTCACTTGTAGTTCTATCCATCTTATCAATCAATGGGTTTCCCGCTCCGAAGATAATTCCGAGGCTGGCTCACTGAAGAGGTTTTATTTTACCGCTCAGAACTTCTTTCTTCACTACGAGCCATTTTTAACATTAGATAACGAGTTTGCCCCTTGGGGTGTTAGTTTTCGAACTATGAAGGGGTGTGCGAATATAATTCCAGGGTCTTTAGACTACTCCATGGATGAATACTGGTATTCGGAGCCTGTGCTTTTGGAGGTCCTGTTCTCCGAGGCAGGAAAGATGCTGGACGCTTCTTTCCTCGGGCCCAATTCGATGTAGGTCACGAGTTCTCTACTCAGCATTTGTTTATGATCCATTTCTCTGACGAAGAAAAAAGGTTGTCTCATCAAGTTTTGAGGAAGGGCAAAGGTGTTTCTGTGGATACTTTGAGTAGCCTGAAGCGTTCCCGAGCAGATGAGGAGACTATGCAGCAGGTAACAAATACTTTCTTGAGATGTGCTTTTTATTAAGAGAGTATTAATACTTGCCTCTATTTGTTTCCTGAGAAAGATGGATTCTCTTCTGCAGGGGAAAGCTATTTCTGGTGTTGACTTGAGTCTACACAGTGATCTGTTAGGTTTTGAGTATGGTGGGGAGACGGAGGTTGCTAGGCCTCGTAAGAAGTTTGTTTTAAGAAATCCTCCGAGGCAAGCTTGCCGAATCGTCTCCGAGTAACAACGAAACCACTGGAGGAGAGAGTGGTTATAACTGTTGCCGCTGAATTGTTACCACCGAAGGTTTCTGAAGTGCCGACTGCCAAAAGAGCTACCGAGGAGATTGCTGTTGTTGGGGCGAACTTCACTGTGTCAAGTGCGCCTGCCTCTGCCTCGGACATGGTTGTTTCTACTACCACTATTGCTGCCTCGGACAAACCTTCTGCTCCTCCAAAGAAGATTGTTCCTGTGGTTGACCTTCTCCTTCCCCGAAGGGACGGTTCGACTGTGCACATGGATTCTTCGAAGGAACTAGTTATGAGTTTCCCTCGTAGTTCAAGGTTTCCACCAGCTCCTAGTTGTGCTGGTAAATACGGGCAACCATATACCGCTAAGAGATTCAAAGAGGTGCTTTTTGAGAATCATAATCCAAGTGATTTTTCCTTGGAAGTCTCATCTCGTTTTGGTGCCTATGTCTCTGATCCTTTGGGCTGCCCTTTGGACCCTGAGTTTTGCAAGAAGTTTGGTGACGTTGTTGGGGGTGACTGGCCAGAATGGATTATGATCTTCGCCATCCGCCTTTGTCCTACGAGGAGAGCTTGGTTATGCTTCAAATAGTGAGTTGCTTTGTGTTTGTTTGTGTGTGTGTGTGTGTTTTTTTTTTTTGATAGAGTCGCTGTCGTATGTTTGTTTTTGGCTAAGTATTGGTGTGTCATGTTTTTACAGAGTGACTATCATGCCTATGGCCTTTTGGCCCATACCTTCGACTTGTTTGGCGAGTCCGAGTATCATGAGCGAAAGTTCATCCGAATGCAGGAAGAGCTTGCCAAAGAGAAAACTCGCAGCGCTCTTGAGAGGAAGAATTTAATAGGTAAGGATTTGTTGTTTTTGCGATTGCTTCATTCTTTTGTAGCTTTGTTCTGAGAATCGTTTACTGCTCTCTAAAAAAGGCGAGTTGGAAGAAGGCGAGAAAAAATTCAACGAAGCTAAACTAGCTTTGAACGGCTCTCGAGAGAGTCAGAGACCCTCTCACAGTTCCTCTGGTATTAAAAGTCATCGAAGTGAAGTTGATAAAGCCTGGGATGACCAAGATTATTATAAGAGGAAAAGGCACGAGGCTAAGGGCCTCCCAGCCGAGGAAAAGAAAAGGAACACGAAGACCGAACGTCTTCTTGAGGAGGAGAGAAATAGGAATGAGACTATTGCTAGAGAGAACCACATTTTCCAGCTAGATGTAGATCGTTTAACACGAGTGCGAGATGCTGCCCACGAGGAAAGGTCGATTAGTGCCTCTGGCAGGGTGGTGATTGGGAACCTAGAACAAGACATCAGGAATTTGAGGGTTCAAACGGCCGCTTTGAAAAATGTCAACAAAGAGCTGACTACAGGGAATGCTGCTTTGAAGAAGGGCTTTAATGACATAAGCATGGAGCTTGCCAAGGAAAAAAGTCGAAAGCCATCTTTCTCAGATGGTTGATGAGTATCGATTAGAGCTTGCTAAGCTAGGAGCGGCCTCTTCTGAAGATATTAGGAAGAGGGCTTCCCAACCCCGTTTTACCAATCAACATTAAGTGACTGAGTACATGATTGTAAAAGAAAGTAGGGTACTAACCCTAATTGTTATTATTTTGTTCTTGTTGTGTCCTCGGATTATGATCTGCCATCTCAACTCCACTTGTGTTTTGCTTTTGATTTGGCAGGTATAGAAGCCAACTTATAAAAGAAGGTTGCAGACACCGAGGCTGCAAGGGATGATGCTTGCAATCTGTTGGTGCTTGAATCTGATCGAAAGTTGGAGTTTGAAAGGAGAGCTGAACAGCTATCCAAGGAATTGGCCGAAGAACGTCAGCGTCGAGCTGCTGATATAGACAGACTTTCCCAAGAACTAGAGCTCGAATGCAAGCGTCGCTCAGAAGATGCAACGAGGAGTGTTGAAGAGATGACTTCCGAGCGAAACTACCGTCTTAAGTGCCAGGAGAATTTAAGGAACATGGTTACTGGTTTTGCCCTCGTACACCATCAACTAAGGCATGGGCAGGCTGTTGAGGAGCTGCTTACTCGATCTGCTTTGACCACCTCTTTGGCTACTAGTATGGCTTGCCGAAGACACGGTCGGTCCCTGTTTAGGGCTATCGGAATTGAGCCTCCCACTTATGGCGCAGTAGGTGCAGATGATGCTGATGCAATACTCCCAAGTAATAAGAATTTGCTTCCTCGGGAGGTGTTTGTTGCATTGGCTAGAGATGAACTTCGAAGAAGAAGTCTGCTGGATAACTTTTTGAGGGACCAAGGCTCTGATAATGGCGAAGATGACAACGATGATGACTCAGATGATGATCCTTCGGGGGGCTCTGGGGGTGATCCCGAGGAAGATCCCAAGAATGGTCCTGAAGATCCGAAGGATGGTTCTGGGGATTCGAAAAATGATCCCAAGGATAGTTCTGGAGCAGGGACTAGTAACGTAGTTGGCAATGTTGCACAGAATCTCGGTGACTTCGAAGAAAGGGGCGCTGGTGGTGGCCTGTGCAGTGGTTTTGATAAAGAGAGCCACTATTTGTTTCAAGAATCCACAACAGCGTATATCGATGAAGGGAGTGAGAAGACTGAGCCTGTGATGGAAAATACTCCTTCGAGACAAGACCACTCCGGTTTTCGAATCTTATGAAGAGGACCAGCAAGCTGAAAATGAGCTTTGGGAAAAGATGGAGATTTTTGAAGATGCTTCCCCTCGTCATGTTGCTTTACCTGGCGAAGCTTCGCTCAATGTTTAGCAGCGAGTCTTTTTGCCTTTGTCTTTTGTTTTCTTTGATACATTTTATGTAGTTGGCCTCTCTTATTTTTTGTGCCTTCATGCTGTGATCACTATATATACAAAGGAGCCTTCACCTTTTGATTTAAGTCTTCCTTTTAGCTTCTTTTCTCTTTTTTTTTTTTTTGATAACTTCATGACCAGGTACGAAGGTACCCTTGTAATATGCTTGGCACATGAGGTTGCTCGGGGTGAAATTCTGGGGCTTACTTCGACGTGGGAGATAGTAAACCAAGCTAGTGGGGGCTTACAGATCACCCTTCCCAAAGGCTTTTAGCTACTTGCCTGTTTTATAGCAACATTGGCTATCAAATCCATAGGTACCCGTTTTGCCTCGGCATACTAGGTGGTTATCGAGGATACTAGGTATCTTCCGAGAGAACATGGTGGTGTTCTGATAATCCATTTGTCCCGAGTAAAGTAAGGAACTTATGGTGGGTAGCAGCTATGTTTGTGCTATGATAATAAAGTAGCTCGATGGGGGAGTGTCGGTCAAGGCTGGAGCTTAGTCATGGTACTATTCTCTTGTCGCGACATAGAATTCGACTCATCTGTTTCTCGTTATCCCCTCCTCGAGGCTATGTTTTAGTTTTTTGGAGGAGGTCCCTCGGCTGCGTAATTCGCATACCATTCCCGTGAATGAGGGCGAGTTAGCTGCCTCGGGGTTCCATCCACCTTTAAAGGTAGATGTTAATCCCATTTATCGTCCCCTCGATGCCTCAGAATGAGAGGTCCTCATGGTCGTGTGGTAGTGGGTCCAAATGTATCATTAGCTTTTGTAGCCTAGATACAAACTACCCACCGCTAACGAGGTGTCTTGTGGGTAGAGGAATGTGTCACATAGCTCGTAGGGCCCTTACAGCTTATGTGATCATCAGCTCTGTGCCTGCTATTCGAGGTCTTTTTTTTTTTGGCGTCTTGGCCTTGGCGTTAGAGCCTTTTATTTGCGCCGAGGCACTAGGGGAGATATGGCGTCATGGCCAGTTCGTTTTTGTGGCGATAAAGCCTTTGTAAGTGTGCCTAGCCAGATTGGGTTTGTTACCCGTTCTGGTAGGATTTGGAGTTTGAAAATAAAATGCATCGAAGGGTGCAATTTTAGATAGATCAAGCTTCTTATTTCATAGTACTGCTTACATAAAATGCTCTAATTAAGGTGCTTCAAGTTCTTTCCCTCGACTGGGGTGCTTAGCGTTTGACCCTCGAGGTTGATCAGGCTGTATGTATCGTTCCCGAGCGCCTTTTCGATGACGTAGGGCCCAACCCAAAATCGCTCCTCCGAAGTTTCTTTCTCGGTGTCAGTCGAACAAGCCTTACTGTCAGTTTTGCTTGGTAGTAGTGCCTTATTGCTTGATACGAGGAACTGCTCTCTGTGCTTAGTATGATGACCTTTTCCTTTGTTGGTAGGTCGAGTGCCTTGCTTGTGGACGACCGGGCTTCTCATGGTGGTGTCGGCTATTCCAGCCTCAACGTCAGCTATGAACTCTTCTTTGCAGGATTCTGTTATCTTTTGGTGTTTGGCCTCACTTGGAGAATCCTTCCTCGAGTGTTCCCTCGCTTGGACGTCGATTTTGTTGCATAGCCTAGCTTCGGTAGGGTCACCGAGGATTTATGCGATTCCGAGCGGCATGGGGAACCGAATTCTTCTGTGCAGGGTAGAGGGCACTCCCAGGATGCTGTGAAGCCAAGGTCTTCCCACAATTGCATTGTAAGGTGAGTCTATGTCAACTACACAGAATGATGTGGGCTGCTCCAGCTTTCCAATATGAATTAGTAATGACAACTCTCCCCTGGGCATCTAGGGTTTTCCGTTGAATCCATAAATATTGTACGAAGAGGGCACTAAGGCTTTTTCCTTTCCAAACGTCTTGTCGCAGGTTCTTCCAAAGAGTATATCCACATAACTTCTTGGGTCCGCAAGTATTCTAGGCATTGCCGTCTTCTCGACGTGGAGTGTGATAACTAAGGGGTCATTGTGTAATCTTCCCTCATCGGGAATGTCCGCTGCCGAAAAGAAGAGTGGGCGTCTCTGCCATTCTTCCAGCTGCCCTCTTATTGCTACACTTAATATTTCCTTTCCCTCAAAGTATCTTTTGTGAATTCTATTAGTGGGGATGAGTTTGAGATTTTGTCCACATATATCTGCGTAAACTATGGAGTTGCAGTCCTCAAATCTTGGGATGCTTCGGTCAATGGTTATTACGTATGCTTCGTGCTTCTTCTCCTCTGATTGCGGCTGATTTGGAGGTGGCTTTGGTAGTTCAAGGAAGTGCTTAAATTTTCCTTTTGAAATAAAAAAGTAAATTTGATCTTGCGCAGTGACGCAGTCCTCTGTTGTGCGACCGTAGAATTGATGGAATTGACAGTATCTCTAGAGTTTCGAGTGTGCATTGGCTGGTTTCCTCTGCTCCTCGGGTATCTCATCTCGCCTGCCAATTCGGATTGCTCGATGCTTCGGAGAGCTTCCTCGATGGTTACACACAACTTTGGCAGCTTTCTATCTTGAAATGCAGGGAAACCTGGTCTTTGTACACCGAATTTTCTGCCTCCCTCCTGTCTTCTTTGAGCGCCGTTGTTTTCGGATACCCTTCGAGAGTCGTTGTCTCTATTGTCATTGTACTTCCTATTGTCAAGATATCTTCCGTCACCGAATTTTCCCTCGCTTCCATATCTTCTTGCATCGTCCTGCCTTTCTCGTTTTGAAAGGTCCCCTGTCTGGTGGTTCGTGGCTTGATCTCGCTCTTCAAGTGACAAGTTGTTTATGGAGTGTACTTGCTTCAAAATAGTTTCCTTCCCGTGAGTTCCTTGTTCCTTAATTTCTTCCAATGTGATTCGCTCCTTTTGATATTTTCGGAGGTCTTGCATGCAGCGTCTCAACATTCTTGGAGAAGAGTCTGTCGTACAGAGGTGAGTTCTTGTCGAGTGCATTCAGGTACGCCGTCACTTTGTCTTTCTCGGAGGCTCTATTTCCCACCTCTACACACTGGGTTGTCCATCTGTCCGTCAAGCTTTTGGTAGATTCCTCGGGTCTTACCCGAATACTGAATAGTTTTTCCATTCCTGGCTTCGAGGAGTTATTGTATAGAAAATGTAGTATGAACACCTTTGATAGTTCTTCGAAGGACGAGATCGAACTAGCTGTTAGGTTATCGTACCAAGCTAGAGCTTCTCCTTTCAAGCTAGAAGGAAAATACTTGCAAAGTACTTCATCCCTGTCTACCCAGGCCAGAAATACTCTTAGGTACATTTTTATGTGTACTGTAGGGTCTCCCGAACCATCGAAGATCGATGTGAAAGCCGGCATGGTGCATTTTACCGGAATAGCTTTAGAAAGAATTTCAGGACTTAGCGGCGAGCGGTTGACATCATTTATTGCTTGAGTCAATTTTATCTTATCACCTGATTGGATTCTGTTATCGAAGATTTCCGCCCGAAGCATTTTGATTTGTTCCATCATGACTTGCTGTAATGCCTGTGCTTCGGCATCCTTCCTCGCCTGCTCGTTTTCGTAGATCAGCTGTATGCTATTTCCCTTTGGACGTATGCTGGGTTCAGTTCTTTTACTTGAGATCACGATTCCATGGTCCTTGTTGTCACCTTTGATCTTGGTGTTGCTCTTCGATGCAGAGTGCTCTCTTGATTGTGATATGTTATGTGGGCGAGAGTGCCCCTCGCTGCTTCTTTAATTTCCTTATTTTCTTATTTTTTTGAATCAATTTTTTGGAATTGAGCAGCCCCCGTGGTGTTTTCTTCGGTAGGTTGGGGTGATGGTACTGCTTCCTTCGGTATGTCGTCCTCGCTGTCGCCTTTGTTGTTCTCTCTGTTTTCTTCCTGTATATGTGGCTGAACTGGTTCATCACCCTCTGGGAATCCTTCTCCATCAGATCCAAAATCTTCTATGTGCACTTCCTCTTCATTTACGTGCTCTCTGTGCTGTACTGTACTTGCAGTTACCTTTGGCGATAGTCCTTTGCTTGTGGAAAATCTGGTGTTATGCCTCGAGGATCCCGTGCCGTGCCTCGAGGATCCGAATCTTTGCTTAGGTATTTGGTCAGATTTAGAAGCCATGCTGATAGTGACCTACAGAAAACAGAAAACCCGTGAACTCCACAGCGGTTGGTGCAGTGTACTAGGTCTGACATGCGCCCTAGTATGCGTAATAGATTCTGTTGTGCGAAATTTTAGGGTTATTTATGCTTGGTTCTGACAAATCCCAACCGTTTTTGTCTTATCCAAATCCACCTTCCTATTGGGGGGGTTTTGGAAAACAATTCTTCCTTTCCGAATATGGATTCTGAGAACGAAAGCTGCAGAGCTTAATTTCATATGTGGACTGGGTATAAAAACCCAAAAATGACCTTAGATTGGATCTCTATTAAAGCATTTATATGCCTAGTTTCAAGGTTACTTCCTGGAATTGCTGATTCTAGTAGTGAAAATTATTATTCCCTATTTTGGCAAAGTTAGTTTGCCCTTGGTTAGATTTCTGTGTTTCAAGGTTTGGATTCCCTGAAGAGACATCGATCTTACCATGCTGATGATTTGCTCAAAAACCCTTGAACATGCTAAAGATTTGAAGATCTTTAGACGTCTAAGGTGGTGGAGCATTTACTAAAAATATGATGACAATATGCTTTTAAGAATTTTAGAAACCCTAGAAAAAAATTCCCCAAAGAATTTGAAAATCCTAAATCACAGGCAAACCCTAAGTTGATTTAATCAATCCCTGTTTCTAGCGCCAAACTGTGTGAGTATAAAATCTACATAAGTACTTTATACTCGACAACCATCAGATCTTAGACAAACCAAAACTCAAATACGTAATATGCATAGTGCGAAGATCATAAGAACAATACCGAAGATGTTTTAATATGGAAATATTAAGAGATCAAAGAGTAACATCGTATTGTATTTCTGCTTAACTAATACATGGATATGATCCTTAGGAGTTTGAGGAGATCTAACCTAGTCTCACTCTCACAACTTAGGTTACACCAAAAATCCAACCCCTACAAAGTTTCTCGAGCTCGCCTTATATAGGCCGAGTCTGGAGTGGTTTACAACTAATAGGACAAACTACTCGATCGTGGTGGTGTTAGAACTTGTCGAGTAAGGCAGTTCCTTCGGTGACATCCCTCCGAAGATGTCTTCGCACTTCTATCCTTCGATGACCAGTGCGAGTCTTCCTTCTCTAAGTTCTACCTCGAGATCACTTGCGTGCTAAATCCGAATTATGGCTGCGACATCTCTTAGCTGGGCCCTGTCCCTCTGATCTTGACACGTGTCCCGAGGGTGTTTTACCCTCCACACCCCTGTCCTTTTTTTCGCCGTTGAACTAGAGATGTGTGAGTATAAAATCTGCATAAGTACTTTATACTCGACAACCATCGGATCTTAGACAAACCAAAACTCAAATACGCAATATGCATAGTGCGAAGATCATAAGAACCATACCGAAGATGTTTTAATACGGAAATAATAAGAGATAAAAGAGTAACATCGTATTGTATTTCTGCTTAACTAATACATGGATATGATCCTTAGGAGTTTGAGGAGATACTAACCTAGTCTCACTCTCACAACTTAGGTTACACCAAAAATCCCACCCTTACAAAGTTTCTCGAGCGCGCCTTATATAGGCCGAGTCTGGAGTGGTTTACAGCTAATAGGACAAACTACTCAATCGTGGTGGTGTCAGAACTTGTCGAGTAAGGCGGTTCCTTCGGTGAGATCCCTCCGAAGATGTCTTTGCACTTCTATCCTTCAGTGACTAGTGCGAGCCTTTCCTCGCCCGGTTCTTCCTTGAGGTCTATTCCCAAATTATGGCGGTGCATCCCTTGGTTGGGCTTAGTTCCTCTGATCCTGACACGTGTCCCGAGGGTGTTTTACCCTCCACAGTTTGCCTCTTTTCTTGTCCGAAGATCGAGGAGGTTCGGGGAAGAAAACCCTTGGTGTTTCACCTTCTTCGACACGTGTCCAGCATTCAGTTTCTTTAACTGACACACGTCGCTTTCATGGTTTTTCGAAACCCTCGCCCTTTCTACCTTCTACCTGCTACGTCGGTTCCACATTTCTTTATTTTAACCCGTTTGTCCTCTCTTTTTCTCTTCTTACTCTCTTTAAACTTTTCGCCGCTCTCAGAGACACTTCAGTTTTCAAAATCTTTCCTTCGTCATCTTCTCTCGCGATTTTTCCTTTTTAATCATGGTGAGCTTTGTTGACTATCTGCTGTTTTTGTTTTTTCCAGTCTTGATTCGTGTTTCGTGATCTTCTCTCTAACTTTTTCCTTTTGTTCTCAGGCTCCAAAGAAGAACGTTCCGTCTGGTGGTGGGTTTCCCCGTAAATTGGTTGATCCTCAGTACCTCAATTGTGAAGAAAGAGCTAAGATTTATGGTTAAAATACGAACTTTTCCCCTGTAAGAGCCTGGGTAGGGTTAACTTGTCCCCTGAATTACTTTCTACACATGAGTGTAGTGACAGAAAGTTGATCGTCTCTGGCGAGCAGCTCGGTGCCAGACTTCCTATTCCATTGTACAATCCAGCTAATCCCCTTTTTTACGAGATTTATTCCCAGATTAGCCCTCCTTGTGGCGTAATGCAATTGAACGGAAATTCTATTCGAGTTATCCGCGAGTGGGTGGCTCGTTCAGAGGGCAAGTCGTTTTATTACGAGGAGCTTCCCGAAGAGCTTAAGCATCCACCGAGTTTCTGGACTGCTGAGAATTTTTTCAAGTATTACAAAGTGGAGAAAAGTTTACTTAAGCAGAAAGCCCCTTGGAGTGTAAGCCTTGGCAAGGTGGCCAACTCCAAGCATGCTCTGGGTGATGTAGATCTTTCTGGATCTAATACGAACACGCTTCTTCGCCATTCCAGTGACGAAGTGTGGTTCTCGAAGCCTGTGCTCATCAAGGGTCCAGTTCTCTTCAGCTATGAGAACGAGGAGAAGAAAGTCGAGTGAACAAAGTTTGAAGATGGATACAATCTTTCTGTTTTCGAATTCTTCAAGATTCACTTCTCCGATGAGGAGCGTAAGAAATCCCAAGAAAGGATCGCCGCTCTTAAATTGAGGGTATAGCAAGATTGTTTTTTCTTTAAACGCTTCTTTTAAATCGTTTACTCACATATTTTCCTCTTTTCAGAAAGAAGAACAAGAGAAACAGAAAAATCAACATGCCCAAGGGCAGGTTGGTGATCCGAAGAAAAGGAAAAGATCTTCGAAGTCGACTGCTGCTGGAAAGGGGGAAAGTGGTCAGGTGATAAACACTACCTGCCTCAGTTATGCGATGGGTATGGATACCTGCCTCTGTTTAGAACCTGACAAATTGGCTACTTTTCAGCAGAATGAAGTGATTGTTGGCAATGATGGTATGATGGCGTTTTCGTTGTGTGATCCTGAACGGGAGAAGGTTGCTGCTGGAGTCCCAGGAAAGAATATTGTGAAAACTACTACCAGGACGGTGGGATCGAGGAGGTATGCTACCAGAGCTGCTGGTAAAAGTGTAGCTACATCTTCTCATGTATCCGTCGAGGATGTGGACGATGAAGAGACCGAGGATGAAGAGATAGTTGAGCCTTTGAGAAAGAGGAAAGGTCATGTGAACGAACGACCTTTTCAGGGATCTGCTCCAATGCCGGCTTCTCGTGATGTTGTGCAGACCCAAGAACCCTCTGCCTCTACTTTCCTTGATGCCAATACTTCTGATCATCCATCTGACATGAATTTGGATGAGTATGGCTCAAATGATCGTTTGGTGGGCGCCTCGCTGGGTCAACAATCGCAGTCTTCTGTAGGGGTCCCTTTCGGTTCCTGCTAGTTTTGTGCAGAGACCTTGTTCCGAGGTGGAAGTTCAAAGGTTTTTGGAGCGGAGTTCCCTTCCTGGTCCTTATGCCGAAGATATTGCTAACCATCTGAAGGCGTATGCTAAAGATCCTCAGAATTGCCAGCTCGACCCCTCCGTTGCCAAGTTTATTTCTCAAGCCTTTTCTGGTTCCTGGGATAGAAGTACTCTTGCCTCGGCATGGACTATATATCAAGCGTTCGTCGAAGCTGTGAGTGTGTCTTCGCTGGTCTGTTGTATGTGTGCCGTTTTTGCTTTGCCTAACGGTGTGCTTTTTTACTTGTAGCATCGTCATCATGGAATGTTTTTGCTGGACTTGGCCCGTGCCCAAGGTCTTGAGATTACTCGTTTTGATCAGGATGTTCTTCTTTTACAACAGGAGAAGAATGGTCTTTCAAAGGACCTTGAGAGGAGCAAAGGTGAGTATTTGACATCCGAATGTCTTTGGTGTCTTTTTGCTAGGAGTTTTATGATTGATGCTTTTGCTGTTACCAGGTGATGTGAAGGGTTTGGGGGAACAACTTGAAAAGGTTGTTAAGGAACGAGACTCTTATTCCGAAAGCTTGAAGACTCAAAAGGAGCTGGCTTCGAAGCTGGATTCGGAGTTGAAGAGAAAGGATAATGAACTTGGGCTTTTGCGAAGTGCTTGCGAGGAAAAGAATGGCAAGATTGCGTCGTTGAATGAAGAGGTTTTGAAGCTTAAGGAGCATATCGAGGGAGAAGCTAAGCGAAAAGCCTTGTTCAGTCGTCAACATGACCGGTTTTTGTTTAGGGATTTCGGGATGCAGCCTCCCCTTTATCGCCTTGGTGTGAATGATCCTGATGCTTCACTAGAGTCCGATAAGGAACTAGTACCTGCCAAAGATGTCAAGGCGATAGTGGCGCAGTTGTTGGAGGAGAGAGTTGAGGAAGAACTTGAAGAAATGGGTAGCGTGAATGGTGATACTGATGGTGAGGATGTGAGAGGGGAGGATGAATTGGTGGAAGATTCTGGTAATAATAATCCAGGGGGGCAAGAGGCCGAATGAGGGAGGGGATGGAATGGCTGAGGAGAAAGAAAAGAGCCGTGGTGAAAATACAGGTACCAAAGGGTCGACTAAGGAATCCGCGAAGGATTCTGTCGAAACTTCTGGCAATGATGCTGAGAGGGATGCCGAGGCTGGTGGCCAAGCTGTTAAGACTATACAGATAGCGCTCCCGAGGCTGTTGTCTCCCAAGTGGAGGATGATGGCGAGATTTCCATGACTAACCCCGAGGATGTTCGTACGGTGGATGACTTCGTTGTTATGGAAGTTGTAGGAGATACTAAGTAGGGGATGCATCCCTTCTGTTGTCTTTTTGCGTTTTTTATCTCTTGTTGCCTCTGTATTTGTGTGTAGCTTGTCAGGCTAGGTGTTTCATTTTGCTTCCCTTTGTATGTTGCATTTTTGTTTTTGAATTATGTACTCTTGTTTCTTGCTTTGTTTTGCAAGCTGATGTGTATAGCGAAGATGATATGTTTGTAAGTTTTTTTTGTTAGCATAAGATGCTCTTGTTGTTTAAATTGCGTTTAAACGAGATGTTGTTGCTGCAATATTCTTAGGCTCTTGTGGCTACTTGGGGTTCAACTCCGGGGCTTACTTCGATGTGGGAGATAGTAAACCAAGCTAGTGGGGGCTTACAGATCACCCTTACCAAAGGCTTTGAGCTACTGGCACTCGTTTCAAGCAAACACTGGCTATTGAAAGCATAGGTACTCGTTTTGCCTCGGCACATTAGGTGGGTATCGAAGATATTTGACTATCTTCCAAGAGGACGTGGTGATGTCCTGATAACCCATTTTTGGCCTAAGTGAAGTAGGAAACTTATGGTGGATATCTGTGTTTCGATAATAAAGTAACACAATGGGGGAGTGCCGGTCAAGGCTGGAGCTTAGACATGGTACTATTCTCCTATCGCGGCCTAGAGTTCGACCCATCTGTTTCTCGGCAGCCCCTCCTCGAGGCTATTTTTAGTTTTTTTTTTAGAGGAGGTCCCTCTGCTGCATAATTCGCTAAGCATTCCCGTGAATGTGAGCGAATTAGCTGCCTCGGGGTTCCATCCACCTTTAAAGGTAGATGTTAATCCCATTTATCGTCCCCTCGACGCCTCAGAAAGTGAGGTCCTCATGGTCGTGTGGTAGTGGGTCCAAATGTATCATTAACTTTTGTAGCCTAAATACAAAGTACCCACCGCTAACGGGGTGTCTTGTCGGCAGAGGACTGTGTCACATAGCTCGTAGGGCCCTTACGACTTATATGATCATCAGCTCTGTGCCTGCTATTTGAGGTCTTTTTTGTTTTTGGCGTCTTGGCCTTGGCGTTAGAGCCTTTTATTTGCGCCGAGGCACTAGGGGAGATATGGCGTCATGGCAAGTTTGTTTTTGTGGCGTTAAAGCCTTTGCGAGGGTGCCTAGCTAAATAGGGCTTCGGAGTTTGCATCCAGCTTCGAGATAGTTGTGTGATGTTCAAATATAATTCGTTTAATCGAGGATACAATTGCATTTTTATGTATAATACTTTCTTATATACTTTGCATACCATGCGTTACCGAGTCCTAATCCATCCTTCTCGTCAATTAACCTGTATGCGCCTTTTCCCTCTACTTGCTTTACTTTAAACGGTCCTTCCCAGATTGGCTCTAGTTTTCCTGCGTTTCCCTTTTGGTAAGGTGGGATTTCTCGTAGTACAAGTTCGCCAGGTTGGAATTCCCTTTCGATGACTTTTTTGTTGTATCCTCGGGCTAACCCTTGCTGGTAGTTGATAATGTGCTGCCGAGCTTCTTCCCTAGCTTCTCCGAGGTCGTCTAACTTTGCATAGATTAAGTCTGATGCGAGGTTTTGCTCCCACGATTTGTATATATCCGTTGGTATCATTACTTTTGTAGGAAGTACTGCCTCGGTCCCGTATGTTAGGTGAAATGGAGTCATTCCTGTCGCACGTCTTTGGGAGGTTCAGAATGCCCATAATACATTGTGCAGGTGTTCGGACCACTGTTTTTTGTGGGGCAGTACTCGTTTTTCAAGTTATCCCCTATTGTTTTATTGGTAGCCTCAGCCTGGCCATTGCTTTGCGGGTATATTCGTGTCGAGGTTCCTAGTCTTACGTTGTACTGGTTTAGCAATTCTCCGACGTCAGCGCTAAGGAATTCTTGAGCGTTGTCCGAAACTATCTCGGCAGGGACCCCGAATCAGCATAATATGTTTTCCCAAAAGAAAGTTAACACCTCTCTGCCTGTGTGGCTTCTTAGAGCCTTGGCCTCGATCCATTTGGAGAATTAATCAGTTGCTACGATGATGTACCTTCGTTGTCCCATTCCTGGAATGAATGGACCGACGATATCTACTCCCCACTTGGCGAAGGGTCATGGGCTTAGTACTGAGTTTAAGTTTGTTGCTGGTGCGTGAATCCTTTTAGCGAATCGCTGGCAAGGATCACATTTTTGGGATATGTCTTTTGCATCGGCATGCATATATAGCCAGTAGTATCCTTGGGCCTTAGTTCGCTGTGCGAGTGCCCTTGCACCACTGTTAGTTCCTGCTTCTCCACCGTGTAGCTCTCTCATCAATGTTATACCATCTATTCGATGGACACATCTTAACAAAGGCCCCAAAAATGACTGTCGATATAAAACTCCATCCAAGAGTCGGTAATTTGCAGATCTGCTTGTTACTTTATGCGTCTCGAGGGGATTACTTGGTAGTTCCTTTGTCTCCAAATACTTTCTTATGGGTGCCCTCCATTCGTCTTCTTCGTCTTGGATGGTCATTACTAGTTCTTCCCTCAAGTCTGCTATTGATGACTTCTTTATTCTGCCAATCTCGATGGAGATAATATCTTGGTCCGTCATTTTTGATGCGATAAACGCCAAGGCGTCAGCATGCCTGTTATCTTTCCTGCATATGTGCCGAATCTTTAGATGTGGGATCTTTGTCATGAGTCTTTTCGCCAATTTCTTGTATTTCGATAGGAAATCGTGGGATTGGTATCTACCATCTAACTGTCGTACCACAAGTTGTGAATCTGTAGTTATTCGTGCTTCTTGGATTTCCATTTCTATCATGTATTTTAAGGTGTGAATCATTGCTTCGTATTCTGTTTCGTTGTTGGTTGCTTCGAACTCTAGTCGGAGTGCATATACAGTGCGCTTCCCTTCTGGTGATGTGAAGACTATCCCAACTCCTCGGCCGCACTGTTTACAGAACCATCGATGAATATTTCCCATCTCCGAGGGTGATCCTGCTCCAGTAGGTCATTGGGTCCGTCCTCGTCTTCAATTCCTAGGATTGGTTCTTCTTCGTCGTCTTCTTCGATTGGGAACTCAGCTAAGAAGTCAGCGATAATTTGAGATTTAACGCTGTTCGTATTTCATATACCACGTCATACTGGCCTATTTGTGCGTTCCATTTCGCAATTCTTCCCGCTGCCTGCATATTTTTTAGGACCGACTCTATTGGTGTTTTGGTTAGCACTATTATTCTGTGAGCCTGGAAATACGTTCTAAGCTTTTGGGTTGCTACCACCAATGCGAGTATGAGCTGTTCCAGCTTGGTATAGTTTTTCTCGGCTGGGAATAGGGTTCTACTGATATAGTACACCGGTTTCTCCTCCTCTCTAGGTGTCACGAGCACTGCACTTATGGCATCCGAATTTGCTGCGATATAGAGCCTCAAATCTTTATCTTTTTTTGGACGCTGTAGGGCCGGCAAGCTTGCTAGGTAGCTCTTGATTTCTTGGAACGTTGTCTCTCTTTCATCTGTCCATACGAATTTTCCCCTTTTTTCAAGATGCTGAAGAAATTTATATATATGTCCGAGGAACGAGCGATGAATCTGCTGAGAGCTGCCAGTCTTCCATTTAGGGCTTGCACGTCTTTTATAGTTGTAGGTGATGGCATTTCTCGAATTGCTTGTACTTTTAATGGGTCTGCTTCGATGGCAGTTTTTGTAACGACATAGCCCAGAAATTTCTCCGAGGTTACTCCGAAGATGCACTTCGCAGGGTTGATCTTCATATTGATTTGGCGCATTTTCTCCAGTATTTCTTGCACATCTTTGATATGAGTTTCTGCTTTCTTACTTTTTACTAACATGTCGTCTACATATGCCTCAACAGTCTTTTTTAACCAAGGAAGAAATATATTTTCCATGACTTTTTGGTATGTGGCGCCGACATTCTTTAGTCCAAATGGCATTCTTGTGTAACAATATAACCCATTGGATGTTAAGAATGTCGTATGCTTTTGATCTTCCTCTGCTAGAGGAATCCGGTTGTAACCAGAGTAACCATCCATGAAACTTAGTAGCTCATGGCCTGCTGTTGCATCCACCATTTGGTCTATGCTGGGGAGTGGGTGTGGATCCTTAGGACATGCCTTGTTTAGATTGATAAAATCGATGCAGATTCGCACTCCCTTGGTTTTCTTCGGAACGATGACCATGTTTGAAATCCAGTCTGCATATTGTATCCTTTTGATTATTCTTGTTGCGATCATCTTGTTAAGATCTGATTCCACTGCTGTCTGATATACATCCGCTAGCTTTCTCGGTCTCTGCTTGAATGGCCGCGCCGAAGGGTTTATGTCCAAGTGATGACATGCTAATCTTGGGTCTATTCCTGGCATTTCACTCATCTTCCAGGCGAATACATCCACATATTCTTTTAGCAGGCTTTCCAGCTCCACACGCTGTTCCTGTTTCATTAATGTTCCAATTTTTACAATTTTTGGTTCCTCCCTTGTTCCGATGTTTACGTCCTCGGTAGGCTCAGTCGGGGTAAAATTTGGTGCGTCCTCGTTCATAGCACTGGGATCCTTTGGGGTTTCCTTCGTGACGGTTCCCTTGTCTCCTTTGATTACTTGGTTGATTTCTTTGTCGATTATTTCCGCCTTTTGTTGTCTGTGCCTTTCTCTTCGGTGTCGTCTTGCGTATCTTCTTTGCTCGATGTCTTTATCGTGACATTCCTTTGACTCCATGATTTCGCCTTTGATTTCACCTATGCTTGTAGGAGTTGGGAATCTGAGCTTTTGGTGTAATGTAGAGGGTATTCCCATGATCCCATGCAACCATGGTCGTCCCAAGATTGCGTTGTATGGTGACTCTATGTCCAGGACACATAAGTGGTTTGTAGCGTCATCGATGTTACATACACTGGCAATGAGACGTCTCCTTTTGGATTTTAAGCCCTCCCATTGAGTCCGTAGATAGTATAATCCGAGGGCGCCTGCGAGGTACTTTGGAAGTACTCTCTGTATGCCATTCCGAATAGAACTTCTACTGAACTTCCTGGGTCGATCAATATTTTTGGCAGCAGTATGTCATTTATGTTTACAGTTACTAAAATAGGAGTGTTGCTCGGGCCCCCTTCGGGAAGGTCTTCTGTTGAATAGAATATTGGTTTCAACTGCCATGGCTCGAATTTTCTTGCCTCAGCAACAATCATTATCTCCTTTCCATCTTTATCTCTTTTGTGGATTCTTCCGGTGATGTTACTTCGTGAGCTGGTGCTTCCCCTCGAATGTATCATTGAGTTGCAATGGGCACTCCGTACCGAGATTTCGTCTTGCAATTTCATTTTGATGATCCGCCTTGGCGTCTTTTCCTTCTGTATGTCCCTACAAAATTGCGACTCACAAGTGAGGTCCACGGTTGTCATTGTGCCATAATGGCCTGACATGTATAATTCTTCTGTCTATATTATTTTTGCTTGCTAGAACTGTTTCCTCTTTCGTTAAAACCCCCCTTCTTGTTCTATCTTAGATGATATTTCGTCGGGAAACGTATGTTATGCTCTTGATTAGATTTCTGTGCATCAAGGTTTGGATTCCCTGAAGAGACATCGATCTTATCATGCTGATGATTTGCTCAGAAACCCTTGAACATGCTAAAGCTTTGAAGATCTTTAGATGTCCAAGGTGGTGGAGCTTTTTATAAAAATATGACGAAAATATGCTTTTTAAGAAAGAGATTTTTAGAAACCCTAGAAAAAAAATTCCCCAAAGAATTTGAAAATCCTAAATCACAGGCAAACCCTAAGTTGTTTTAATCAGTCCCTGTTTCTAGCGCCAAACTGTGTGGGTATAAAATATGCATAAGTACTTTATACTCGACAGCCATCAGATCTTAGACAAACCAAAACTCAAATACGCAATATGCATAGTGCGAAGATCATAAGAACAATACCGAAGATGTTTTAATACGGAAATAATAAGAGATAAAAGAGTAACAACGTATTGTATTTCTGCTTAACTAATACATGGATATGATCCTTAGGAGTTTGAGGAGATACTAACCTAGTCTCACTCTCACAACTTAGGTCACACCAAAAATCCCACCCTTACAAAGTTTCTCGAGCTCGCCTTATATAGGCCGAGTCTGGAGTGGTTTACAGCTAATAGGACAAACTACTCAATCGTGGTGGTGTCAGAACTTGTCGAGTAAGGCGGTTCCTTCGGTGAGATCCCTCCGAAGATGTCTTCGCACTTCTATCCTTCGCTGACTAGTGCGAGCCTTTCCTCGCCCGGTTCTTCCTCGAGGCCTATTCCCAAAGTATGGCGGTGCATCCCTTGGCTGGGCTTAGTTCCTCTGATCCTGACACGTGTCCCGAGGGTGTTTTACCCTCCACAAGAGATCTCAATTCTCTTAGATTTTTCTTCTTCCAGAGTTACGGGTAAGGTGTGGCTGAGATGAGCGACCCCTACTATGATTTTGCATAAGTTTTCTGTTTTCTGCCATTAGCTCTCCGTGACTCTGAATAACGATCTCCATCTGAAACTGCATTTGCAATTGAATTTGTGCTGCATTCCTAGTACTGACTTCAAGAAAATTTTGTAACATGGTCTCTGTAACACTGGTAGATCTTGCATTATCCCCTAGAATTACTATGGGCCAGGTTGGAGTTACAACGGGTGCTGCTGCTGTACTTTCACTATTGGTATTCTGAGTTGTACCAATTGCAGTAACTTGGTCGCCGACAACTGCTGGAACTATACCAACTGTGTTAGTAGCATCGCCGACAGCGTGTGGAACTGCACCAACTGTATTAGTAGCATCCGACAACGTTTGGAACTGCCCCAACTGTATTAGTAGTCTCGCCGACAACACCTGTGTCTACCCCTTTGCCAACCCTTAGAGCAAGCACTATGGTGCCTCAAATGTGGGGAATCTCCCCACAATATAGACAAGACATGGAGGGTAAACAAAGCAAGTGCTATGGTGCATGTCTACAAATTGGAGGTTTCTTAGAAACCGGGGAAAAGGTGCATGCGGTTTCTAAGTAGCCGCGGGACCCGAAATATCCCTACAAATCCGAATATTAGTTTAGGGTAGGGTTTTGGTAATAAAACAATTTATTTTTATGCGGTTTCTTAGTAGTCGTAGAAAGGAAAATGGGGTTTCTTAGAAACCGTGTGCCGCGGTTTCTTAGTAACCGATGAGTAAGCCATGTCTACATGGGGGTACAAATCTGTGATCTCATCTTTCTCGGCTTATTTTGTATGCGGTCTCTGATCTCATCTTTCTCTGCTTCCCTCCCTTAAACCAACCCTATTTCCTCTTTTTGTAACTGAAGCAACACTATTCTCTTAATTGTTTTACACCTAAAACACACAATACCTCCCATTTTACCATTTTCTTCATAACTTTTATCCTTAACAATTCTAAAGTGTTTTGCACATTCAAAATATACATTTTCCCCATGTGCCATATACGCAAGAGATGCGATGCCACTGGAAACATATTCTCTGCATTAAGCAAGTCACCATCTAAATCAGTTACTGTTGGGATTTTGTTCCGTATACAAAACAAACAAGGTTCAAAATGGACTTTAAGCCACAGTAATGGACGCAGAAGCGTGGTGTATTCTGTCTGAAAGCGTGGCTAAAGGGCAGCTACGGGAATAAAAGGAATACAAGGTTTGCTTGGATAAGGAAGCTTGTATGACGGTTTGTTTGAGTGTTTTCCAAGTTTAGGGTTTCCTAATTAAGTTAGGAGTCTATATTTAGGAGTTCTCTAAGACTTGGGGAGCAAGGATGTGACTCCTCTATAAGAGGGTCTTATATGGTGAAGTTAGACAACCACTCAACCCTCCCTAAAGGGGGTGAGAGGGTCACAACCATTGTGTCCTACAATGGTGGGTGATGGGGCAAAATCTATGTGAGAAGTGAGACTTGTAGAGAGAGAGGGTATGGGAGAAATCTAGGGTTTTCTAGGGTTCATCATGTTGGAGAAACTAGAAGTTCATGATGTTCTTCATGGCTCTTGTCTAAAGTCAAAGCAACCATGGTGATGAAGATCTATGGAAGAAGAAGAACAACGGAAGAGGTAAATCTTCGTCATGTCTTGTTGTTTCTAAGTCGTTTATCGCTAGTGGGTTATATAACTAGTTGATTATATGAAGTGTGTCGATGTAATAACTTGTTATGATAATGAAGATTCTTGGGGTGGTTTTGGCCGTGGATGTAACTTACAAAGGTGTAGGTGAACCACGTAATATCTTTGTGTCGTGTGTTGATTGTCTATTATCGTATCCGTTATATTCGTGCTAGTATTATTATCAATCATGCTAATCCAAAGATGTAAGCAATGGGTTCGAGCTAAGTTATCGTATACTCGATTTCTCGACAAGTGGTTGGGCTGGGAGTAGGCCCGGCAGCCCGTTAGATCCTTCAGTTACAACTACGGCAGAAATCTCATTCTCCTGATGCAAACGCTTGACACATTACAAAAGCCATATGTAGTTTTTAGTTTTCTCTCTACTCATAAAAGCAAATGCAATTGCAAAAGTCTTCTCAGGCTAAGTCTAATGGCTCTTCCAGATCTACGAAAAGCGTCGCCTTTTCTATAAATTCAACTTCTCTTTCTACGATTTTCGTAGAAGTGGATGTTGAATTCTACTTGGGCGCTCAATGATGTAGCGCCCAAAAAGTAAACCGGCGCTAAACAATACAGCGCCAAAGCGAATATTCTCACTAGATCTGACGGCTAATAACATATGTTCCAGATCTGATGGCTGAGATTATCTGGCGCTTTATCATGTAGCGCCCCAACGCTATATTATTTAGCGCCGAAGTAGAATTTAGCTGATGTGTCTAGCACTTCCCATTAGACTTGGTTTTCTACATTTCTGAGTGTCATTCAACATTGAAGTGGATGTTGAAGTGCCATTAGACTAAGCCTCAGTTGATGTATGGGATACCAAATGAATAGAGGTTATTCCTATTGGTTGTATAGGTATTATCAAGTAGAATAAACTTATGGAAAACTGGGCTAGTAAAACATATTTTGGGTGAGCACACTGAACTTTCAGTCTGCAGATTCAAGACTTCACCGGTTTGACTTTGAAGGCCCTTTTTAAGTTTTTTTTCGTACCAATCTTGTGGTGGGTAATTTGGACCTGGTCATATAAATAGATAAGGTGCGTTTGTAAAAACCGACTTTTCAAAATTTTGAAGAATTAGGTCATAATTAATCGGTCTTACAGAATTCCAATTTTCTTCTAGTATTGGGGAGGAGAATTTGAGAGGTGGAGAGCAATGGAAGAAGACAGTGATGGCCGATCATGTAAAGCGAGGACGTTAATAGAGAAAGCAACAAATTCTGTAGAACCAAAAGTCGATCCACGACTTATGAAAGCTATTAAATTTGTCGTTCGTTCTTCAGACTCTGAAATTAAACTTGCAGCTGAAACCCTAATGGAAAATATGAAAAAAATCACTCTCAGGTATTTCTCCAATCATGTATTTCTTTGTACTACATAATCTCTTTAAATTTTAAAGCTTACAGAGGATTCCTCCTAAGAATTGATTACTTCATGGCGCAACAGAAATGAACAATTAGGTCTGTCATTTAGGTGTTGTTTTCAAGAATTACATAAGAAAATTGTTTCTTTTTTTGTTGTGGATTCTACATAGAGAGACATTAAAATTGGAGTTAGAATTGTTGTCCAAGTATGAAAGCAGAATTTATTTAGGCTCAATTCTTATTCTAGTTTTTGTCACTAACAGAACATCCCCACCAAAATTTTGACACAAGCAGTTCAGCTTTTTAATTCTTTGGAAATGTCAATTTCTCAAATGGTTATATATGTATACTCCTATATTTTTTTTTTTTTTACCTTTTTCAGTTTATATTGATAACTAAAGTGATGCATTTTGGATTTTTCTTAAAGGGCATAATATGTTGCCTAGAAATATCTTATTAGGAATGAAACAGGTTTTGTTTTCGTACACTAGAGTGAAATTTTATCAGTGAAGAAGTTGTAAAAGAAACGTGAAATCGTGATCTGGATTGCGCTTCATGACCTTATTGGGAATTTGAACCATTCTCATGGTTGCTTCTTTCATACTTCATATTAACTGAAAGTCTGATAGCATGAATCGTGGATCTTATTATGGCAGGTAAGGTATTTAGCCCTTTTCATAGTTGATGAATTGTTCATGCGGTCGAAGCTGTTCAGATCTCTCCTTGTTGTGAAATTTGATCTTTTTTTGAGTTTGAGTATTGGATTCAGAAGAGATTTGCCACTTCCTGCTCCTGCACCTATTGCCGCCCGTTTACGTTCTAAAGCTATTGAGTTCCTGGAGAAGTGGAACACTTCTTTTGGGCTTCATTACAGGCAAATTCGGTTGGGTTTTGATTATTTGAAGAACACCCTGAACTTTCAGTTCCCTAATCTTCAGGCAAATGCAGCTCGGATACAGCGAGAGAGAAGGGAAAGAGAGATTAGATCAAAAGAGATTTTGGTGAAGAAGTTTGAAACTTTAAGTCAAAACCTCTCATCGATCAAGGATGAGATTCAAACAACTGTTGAAGAGATAAGACAGTGTTTAGACATTCTTCGTACGAATGAAGCTGACGACATCATGCTGGATACCCCTGCAGAGGATGAGGTTGAGGATTTCAGGTGTTCTTCCTTAATGGAGATTCGTCTCGAGTCCTTGAGAGAAAGTGAAAAGCTACGTGAAACCAGCGACAATAAGGTGATTTTTGACGCATTAAGGGAATTGTACAGGCTCCTAGTGACTAAACACTTGGTTTCAGTGCAAGAGTGGATATCTGTTCTTATTAGAGTTGAACCAGAAGACACCCGTTTCAGAGATTCCATGTTAAGAGAATTCATAGATTTACAAAATCATCTCAAGTCAGTGAGAAAGACATGTGAACTTTCTGGTTGTGCTCTCATGGATTCAAAAAACAACGAGGAAGAGGATTTCTGGGAGGAGGGTAAGGTAGAAGCATACAGTTTTGGAGGTAGCAGCACGCCTGCAACGGCAGACAAAGATGCTGCCAGCACAGCGGCTGTCACTATGGAGTCACATATAAACCCTAGACGGATTACAGATTCTAATGCAAGCAAGAGGTTAGATGGAGAAGGTGACGACTCTGAGTCAAACCCTGTAAGGAGAAAGCTTTTGTCTGAAGCTCCTGTAATGAATTGGGGATCTTCCTTGTCTAGTTGGGGATCAAACCGGGATGTTTTGGCAAATCAGAGAGGATTAGAGCTTGAGGGTCATTGGGGTAGGGTAGATTATGATGCGGTTATTCCAGCGGAAAAAATTGCAGAGTTGAATGTTCAAGCAAGCGTATACAAGGAAGAGCATGTTGATATCCAGCCATGCCTTGCTCCTCTAAGAAAAGGAGGAGTTTGTCAAAGAAGAGATTTGAAAATTTGCCCATTTCATGGACCCATTATACCTAGAGATGCTGAAGGTAATCCAATTAATCAAATTTCATCAGCAGAAAGGGAAATTACCAAAATGGAAACTGAAGAGGTTATTGCTCGGCAATTAGCAGAACAGGCAGTGAAGAATTTAAGGGAAAAAGAGAAAGATGAAGTAAAGAAGAGAGTGACTGATAGAAAGTTGTTGAGCCGTGCAAAACTTGCCAAGGTACGAGAACACAATGAAGCTGTCCTACGTGATGCTGCAGTTGCATCAACCTCACGCTCTGCATTTATTGGAGAAGAGAGGGAAACACAACATCAGACTACAAGATCTTCTATGAAAGGTAAAAAACCATCATTGGCGTCTATGCTGCACAAGAAAGTAACCACAAAAGATAGATTGTCACAGAGACTTTTAAATACGCGTGCGACAGATGCAACAGTAAGGCAGTTAACCTTCGGCGAAGATTCCAAGTATAGAGAGGCCTATCCAAATCAATGGTAGAGAACACGACAATTTGTTGTTTTATGCCTGTAATCACTATTAATTTTTCATTATTTAGCTTTGCTCGAGCTGTTTTGTCATCAGAATGTCTGTTAATATTTCATTACTTTCACACAGGGTTTACTTAAATTAAATTGAATTCTGAATTTTAGTTATATCTGGCTAAAGAAAAACTAGACTTCGGGCAAAAGCGATTCAGTATTTGAAAGTACAGGGTCAACTCTGCCTCTAACTGCAAAATGAAAATAAAAATAAATAAAAATTGAACATATGTAGCTCCATCTGAAAATATTTCTGGAAGGTAAGGGAGATCACAAGGACATGAGGTAAGGTAAGGGAGATCACAAGGACATGAGGTTCAGCCGTCTCTGTACTTCCTCGACAACACTACCCCTGTCAACCAACTCTTCCTCGTGGGCTTGCATGTCTTTAATTCTAACTTGGTTGGCACTTCTTTCTTGGTCACCAACAATAACCATCAACGGGATCCTACACTCTTTGGCTCGAGCCATATGTTTCTGTACTCTTTTATGGACCAAGTATTCTGCTTTTATTTTGGCACCCCAGAGTTCACTCACCAGCTTAACAGCTTGCCTCAAATCATCTCCAAAAATACTAACCAAAACTTCTGTTTCTGTAGCACGAATCGACTGGTTAGGATCCTTCTTAAGCTGCTGCTCCAGCTGCTGCTCCATTATGAGAAAAACTCGTTCAATTCCAAGGCTCACACCAACTGCTGGGACTTGCTTAGCACCAAACATTCCTATAAGATTATCATAACGCCCTCCAGCTGCGATTGAACCCACCTTTATTATATCAGAAGCGGTTGAACCCACCTTAGTGCCTTTAAATACAGCTTCAAATATAACCCCAGTATAATAGTCAAGACCTCTTGCAAGACTCAAGTCAAAAACCACTCTGTCAATGCATTTTGATTCTTCTAATAATTCGAAAAGAATCTCTAAATCCTTAAGTGCAAGACTAGATTCCTTGTTTTCTTGGAACTGGTTGTCCTGTTTCAACTCAGACATCAACTCCAAAGGAGATCCACGTTTCTTTACAAGAGCACCAATTTTATCTGCAACTTCAGCAGTTAACCCCTTCTCTTCCACCTAGCACATGTTTTCACACAGATAATTAACAACATCTACAGATTTCAAACTGATATACCAAAATGATAAGACAAGGGAATATATCTCGCACAACTAAAAGAGTAGAAAAAGTAGATCTTGCATGAAAAGACAAATCCAAAGGAGTAGTTCATTTTCCACTGATAGGATCACATCACAAGTACACATTTTTGCATGAATGTCTCATATATCTTAGTACACAAACAAATGTCTCGTATATCTTAACTATTAGACAACCAAATGAATAGAAATATAAGATTTCGTCGCAATTTTACTAGAGCACAAAAAAAGCATAACTTCACAGATTTCTTAAATTAGGCTAGGCTACTGAAACCTGAGCACCTGAACCATGCTGCATAGACAATATTGATTCACAAGAATTATAAATGAACACTACCCATCCTACTCCAAGAAGATGCATACTGTACTCACCATTTCCTTCTTGATAAACGACTCAAGAGGTAAAGAGTGTACGTTATTTTGACACACTTTTTCTAATGCTACAAAGCATTAGATCACAAAAGTAAAGGGACAGTACTTGTAGATTAATATAAGCATGACTTAGGCGCTAAGCAACTGAACCAAACTGCATTGAATAATGATTAAGAAGCTCAAATCAATAAACTAATACTTCCATCCTACTCAAAGCTGGTGCACAACGTACTCACCATTTCCTTTTTGATCTCCTCAAACGGCTCCTTGTCTAACTTATCAATGCTTGAGCATATTGTTCTGAATTTTTCAGGTGGAACTCCACAAATTTCCAACATTCCATCCAGCAACTTGCGGTGATTCAGTTTTATCTATGCCAGTAAAGAGAGTGATTAAGCACACAAGGATAGTAAGAAGACTAATAACAATGAGCAAGCATAACTATAGTGACCAAATTTGCAAGTATGGACACAGACCAAAACTGTTAATATATAAGCAATTTGACGAGACAGTCCACCATAAATGCCACATGTAACAGCTCTTTTATAACAACATGAGAACAACAGAGAATTTAAAGAAATACCTCATAATCCCCCATGTTTAATTCATCCAGCAGCTCGGTCAAAACTTTAACAACCTCAAAATCCGGCCCCATTGTGCAATATTGACCAGCAATATCAAAATCACACTGGTAGAATTCACGGGATCGGCCAAGGGATGGGTTGTCCCTTCGATACACTTTACCAATCTGGTACCTTTTAAATGAAGAGATGTTATGCATAGCTACATATCTAGCAAATGGTACTGTCAGATCATACCGTAGAGAGCATATCTCACCACCCTGTAAAAACATAATGAACATCACTTAACTAAATGTCTACATAAAAGGAAAAACAAGTTCCCAAGTCCAGGCATATAGTGCATATTGAGATTGTTCAAAAGAGCTATATCACCGGAAAAAAGACCAAAACACTTCATTCTCAAATAAAACAGATGGCTAAGGAATTTAATAACATAGAAGACATAAAAAAAAAATTAAAAAAAATCAGTGAGCTATGGCGATAGAAACTAGAGCCAAAAAGGAAGAAGAAAAGGAGTGGCGAGCATGACAACCAAAGAAGGAAATTATTATTACCTGGTCAGCAAGGTCAAACACCAGCTTTGAGTCTTCACCATATTTTCCCATGAGAGTTTCTCTCAATTCAAAGGCTGGAGTATCAAGGGCCATCGCACCATGCCTTTTAAACACCTCTCCAATGATTTTAAATGCTCTCTCCCTAATGGCCATTTGCTCTTTTGAAAAATCTGCAGTCCCCTGATAAAATCAGAAAAAAAAATTGAAGTACACCAGAATCAGCCAAAAAGAAATTCTAGGGAATTAAGCCCAAATACTGAAGTTTATGTTGTCATATGAATATTACAGATTACAATCCAGAAGATATTGTTTCATCTCACCTTGGGAATCTTGGGAAGTCTTCTAGACTCATTAGTTTCTACCATCTCCCTCACTTTCTTCAAAAACGTATGAAGTTCTGCATCCTTAGGCTCAAAAAACAAAGAAAGATCATGTACCCATTCATTCAAGAGTGCTGGATCCCCACCAGTCTTCAACCTGTCCTTAAGAAGCTGCTTTATTACCACAGTTCCCTTACCCAAAACCACCTTGTTGTTTTTCTCTCGGCTCTTTTCTCCCGGACTTTCCTTCACTTGGTTGGTTTCAACACTTAAAGATGCAACCGAAAGCTCTTGACTTCTCTCTAGTGACTCCATCCTTTCAAGTGAATGAATTGCCAATACAGCTTCCCAAGCAAGAATATTTCTAACAGTGGCCACTAAATTGTTTATAACATGAAAGAATTTAACACAATTCCCTTCACGTGCAGCTAGTGTTGTTATCAACATGATCTCATCTGTCAACTCATCGATGTCAGGGCAGCCACTTTGAAACATTTCCCCCACCTCGGAGCCAGCATCATTTGCCAATAATCCGGCTCGATAGAAACTACTCTTACCTAGATCAAAGACTGACATTGCAAAAGACAAAAATGTCTTTACTAATGGCTTCTCACTGCCTACGCTACTCGAGTAACCATCCTTACTAATTTTCACACTAGTATTCAGTTCCACGAGTGTTATCGAGTGTATCTGCTTAGCAGATTCCCTATAACTTCCATGAACCTCAGTTATGTCAGATATCAACTCACAGCCCTTAGTTTCACCAACAAGATTTGATCCTTTAAGTAAAACCTTGAAATCCCTAGCAACAGACGCCACATCTTTAATTGTGAACCCATTACCAGAGTCCAGTGACCTGACTGCTAGCACAGATGCATCAGCTTTTAAAGCCTCACACGACAACAAGGCAACAGCATCCGCAACAGTCGATAAAGAAGGTGAACAAGAATCCAAAAGTGCAGAAATTCCATCTAAAACGTAACCAGATTTCATTAACACATTCTTTTCCCCGAGAGTATATCCTTCCTCTTCTAGGGTAGCACCGTTTAATTTAAAAAGTGAATCTAAAAACCCTAAAGCAGAAGAAAAATCCAAAGTTTTAAAATCAAACGTTTCTTGGTTAAGGGTTTGGCAAATTAAATCTGGAACAAGGAAACGAATATCAGTCTGAGTGATTATGAGCTTGTTGAGCAGAAGAACAAGACATGCACGAGTTTCTATCAATGTTAGAACATTCGGGACAGGCTTTTCACCACTAAGGGAGTAACAAAGGTTTTCAGAAGACTTTAAATTAGAGGATACTGAAGAATCAATATCCACCTTACTGAGACCATTTGCGATGGCATAAACAGACCATGAAGAAAGAGTTGAGCCCTTTCCTCCTATTTTTATTACCTTGTTCGATCCAGCATTCTCCATTGTTGATGGATCTCTCGAGTCCTCGTTGTGTTTGTGAATGTTGAGAAGCAAACTTCCGACTACAAATGAAGCGAGAGAGTGAGCAACAGACAAGATTAAACGAAAGAAGAGGAAGACAGGAAGAATAAGGGGTTATAGATTAGGTGATGCCGTGATGCACAAGCATAACCCTAATTTACCAAACGAAAAACTGCACCCCAGTGGAAGGGACAGCTAAGGGGCAAAAAATAAAGGGAAAATTGGTATTTGGTACTAACATTTTGTCCAAAATTTATGTTTGGTCTAACATTTGTCCAGTTTAGGGGTTGGTACTTGGAAATAACATTGACTTTAGTTGACCACGTTAAGTTTAATTTTAATTATACTTAGCATCTAATTATTTATTCATTTACTGTTTTACCCTTCATTTCATAAACACTCGTTAGTGAGGGAAGGTGGTCTGAGGAGTTTTGTCGAACAACATAGGTGCAGGGATGCTTCTCTGCTTCACTTGTGTTCTTCTTGTTTTATAGCTACTTCTTTCACTCCAAATTCGTTTCTAACTTATGCCTGCATCCAACTCTATAATACTTCTCAGTTTAGACAATCAATCACCAAAACCAACGACGACAACAACCTTTATCTCTTTCGGTGAAAACTACCGAAAATTCTAACTAAGTTCCTTAAATTTTGGTATTGAAATCTCATCCATCAATTTATCAGTACCCTCAAAAAATCCTTTTCATTCCTTTTTCTCATTAAAACCCAATTTCTTCATACATATCACTTTCCTATGGAGTATATCTGATACATACAAAATAGAACTGTAACTTGATTAATCTTCATTCTCCTACTGCTCCCGCGACTCCTTCACTGCCTCAATCTCGATCGAACTCATGTTTATGATTTAGAATTCCTCAAGAGATGTTTATGCTTTGGAATACGAGATTGGAAAGCTCGACGGAAAATATAAGTCGAAGATTTTGCAATTTGGGGGTTTTAACTGGAATCGTAGATTTAAGAGTCTTGTTTGGAACCGTTGGATCGTATTAAGGTTGCCCCACACTTGGGGGTAAATAAGTAATATCAATATAAATGTTAGACTTAACGTGGTCAACCAAAGTCAACGTCAATTTCAAGCACCAATGACTAAGCTGGACAAATGTTAGACCAAACACAAACTTTGGACAAAATGTTAGTACAAACACCATTTATCCCAAAAATAAATAAAAATAAAAACAATCGGCCGGGGCTAGTTGCTTTGTTCAAGAGAAAAATGTAGGTGGAGGAAAAAAATTAGGCTTGTGGGCCCATAGAGAGTGACCCGGGCTAGCGCCCACGTTACCCCTCTCGCAGGTCCGTCCCTGCTTGGTGTATGTGAGAAATTAAGCACCATAGGGGTTGCTCTTCTCTACATTTTAGAGTTGTTCAATTACGACGGGAATCAGGCCCAGGTCTGGAGCCTGACAACCTAGACTCCGGCATATGGTCACAAATGTTGGTTAGTTAAGACATTTTATTAGTACTCGGCCAGTTAATTTGGAAACTTAATGAGCACTACGTATATGTTACCAAAACATGAAAAAGATTATGAAAAGCATAAAGAAGGAAAGTTTCCTTCCACAGCTCTTGTGTTGGTACAAAATCTACATAATGACTTTATACCTAACAACCATGAAATTCTATGACAAACTACGATTAGAACATATCACTTAAACCTTGATGAGTACGAGATTGAACAGTATATATATCGAGAGGTGAGTTCGTATACAAATAAACAAGAAATATATTTAAATCTCTACTGAGTTACTAACTTTTGGTATTACAATACAAAGAAATTATGTCCCAAAGATCTGAGGAGATACTAACCTAATCCCTCTCACATGCCTTAGGCTACACAAAAATTCCAACCCTTACAATGGCTCTCGAGCCCCCCTTATATAGGAGGAGTCGAAGGTGGATTACATCCAATAAGACAAACGACTCAATCGTGGTGGTGTCAGATTTTGTCGAGTAAGGCGGTTGATATTCGAAGTGAGTTCGAGATTCCTTGATGTCCTCGACATCTTTCCTTCGACATCCAATTTTGTTTCGAGGTTCTCTCCTTTCTCGCGGAGTATTCTCCTAGCTTCTCTTTTCGACATCTTCCTGGCTGCCACGCCTTGTTCCCTTGTCTACTTATCTTCCCTTATCGAGAGCTTTGTGCCGAGCGTCCTTCGTAGCTTTTACCCTTACAATTGCCTCTTTCCTTCCCTAGTGTTGGAAATGCTCGGGAAGGAAATTCTGCTTCGAAACCATCTTTGTACGTGCCCCGTTATGCCCTCGAAGTGACGTTACAATGACACGTTCTGCATGTTCCCGAGATTCTAGCTACCTTTTGACCTTCCGACCAGTAGCGCCGGTATCCTTCTACTATTTAAGTTTTACTTTCTCCTTCTAAAAAATCTTGGTTCTTTTGTATTCTCCTTCCTCAGCTCCGGCTTGCTGGTTCTTCTGAAACCCTAAAACTCAATCTCCTGATCAACATTCTGTCATCTGAATTCTTTGTCCTCCCGTGTTTTATTCGTGCAATATCTCATAAAGGTAAGTTCTTTTTCGTTCTACTACTTTCTCGGCCTTCAATCTCTCCCACCTCTGCAATTTCCGGTGCCTGTTACATCCTTATTTATCTCCCGCCGTACTTTCTTACCTTTCTTATGGCTTCTCCCTCTATAATCGAAGCTCTCATCTCTAAGATGAGGAATTTAGGTTTTAAATACAATTCGTTTGGCCTGAGGGCCGTTGATGCTCCCGGTGGCTGGCTGTCTCCAAAGCTGGTTGCGGAGTACCGATGTAATGAAGAGAGACTTTTAATCACACCCCACCAGATTTTTGCTGGGCTGATTCCTCCATTTTACCGTCCGACCAACCTTTTGTTTCTTGAAATTCTCTGCTCCCTGCCTAGTCCTCGAGGCATAATGCAGCTTACTTGCAGCTCGATTCTATTGATAAATGAGTGGGTTTTTAATTCCGAAGACAACTCCGAGGCGGCTCTGTGGCCAAGTTTTATTTTACTGCCGAGAACTTTTTTTTTCATTTCGATCCTTTCTTGACTCTTGATAACGAGGTTGTGTTTTGGGGTGTTCGATTCAGACCTGTAAAGGGTAAGTTAAACTTGATCCCAAAGTTTCCAGGATATTCGGTAGACGAGGATTGGTTCTCGGAGCTAGTATTGCTTACTGGTCCCGTTCTCCGAGGTTGGAAAGATGCAGGCTTCTTTTTCCCTCGTACGGAGTTCGAAGCAGGTCACCAATTCTCAACCCAACATCTTTTTACCATACATTTTTCTGACGAGGAAAAAGAATTATCTCGCCAGGCTTTACGAAAAGGTGCCTCTAAGGATGTTCCGAGGAACTTAAAGCGTGCTCATGCAGGAGAGGAGACTATGAATCAGGTAACAAATACTATCTAGCCTAGGATGTGTTTTATTATAGTATAAATACTTGTCTCTGTTTGTTACCTGAGAAAGACGGATTCTCTTTTGCAGGATGGAGCTGTGCCTGCTAAAGTTCTGAGTTTGGACGATGCCTCTTTGAATTTTTAGTTTGGGGAGAAGAAGAAGGTGATTAAACCTCGTAAGAAGGTTGTGTATAAGAAATCTTCGAAGGATGGTTCGATGACCCTGAACGAAGCATCTACGAAGCCATCAAAAGATCTGGTGGAGAGGAATCTTTCGGATAAACTACAAGTTCCGAAGGTTGTCCCTATTCCATCTTCTACCAATGCTTCCGAAGAAACAGCTGTCGCTGTGTCAAGTACTGTTGTGCCGAGCGCACCTGCCTCGGCTGGCACTGCCTCTGCTATGGCTGCTGCCTCTGCCTCTGCCTCTGCTATAGCTACTGCCTCTGCCTCTGCTATGGTTGTTGTTTCTCAGTCGACTACTGCCTCAATCGAAGTGTCAGCTAAACCTTTGGGAAAGGTCGTCCCTATGGTTTATGTCTTGCTTCCTCGAAAGGATGGCTTTACTATTGGTACTAATCTTCCAAAAAATATAGTTCTGAGTTATCCTCGTAGCTCTAAGTTTCTACCTGCTCCGAGTTTCGCTGGTAAGCATGTCCAACCGTATACTGCTGAGAGATTTAAAGAAGCACTTGTGGGGAATCACAATCCTAGCCAATTTGCACTGGAAATTTCATTCGATTTAAGTCTCATGCCTCTGATCCTGTGCGTTATCCTCTTGATCCAAAGTTCTGTAAGAAGTTTGGCGACATGTTTGGAGGTGACTGCCTTGGAGAGAATTGTGACCCTCGTAATCCTCCCTTGTCTTATGAAGAAAGTCTTGCCATGCTGCAAATGGTGAGTGGGACACTAGTCTTTGTGCTTTATTATGGTTTTTGTTGAGTCGAAGTGTGCTAATATTTCCTTATTCGCCTTGCTAGGGAGATCATCATGCTTCAGGTCTTTGGGATATTCCTTTGGCTTATTTGGTGAAGCTGAGTATTTTGAGCGAAAGTTTCTTCGGATGCAGGAGGAGCTTGCCAAGGAAAAGGTTCGTAGTAGTCGAGAGAAGATGAAGCTATTAGGTATGGTTTGCGCAGCTTGTGACTTTATTGTCCTTCTATAATTCTTTATGCTAAAACACACATATTACCGTTGCTTTAAAAAAAAAAAAGAACTAGAAGAGGGGAAGAGAAAACTCCACCAAGCTGACCTAGCTCTTAGTACTTATTCCCAAGAGAGTCGCAAGTATACTAATGTTGCCTATGAGGTTGATAAAGGTCGCCGAGATGATGTGGAGCGTCTTACGAGAGAAAGGACTGAATCTCGAAATGACCGGGATTATTATAAGAAGAAAAGGCTAGAAGCCGAGGGCCTTTTGGCCGAGAAAAAAAGAGAGAGTAAAAGCAGAGCAGTTGCTTGATTATGAAAGGAATAAAAATCAAAAGAATGCCTAAGAAATGCATCAATTTCAACTGGATATTACTCGTCTGACAAAGGAGTGAGGCACCGCCCCGCAAGGAGCGGTCAATTGGAGTGTCTGGTAGAGTGGTGATTGAGAAATTAGAAGAAGATATTAGGAATTTGAGAGTACAGATCCCATCTTTAAAGAATGTTAATAAGGACTTGACCAATCAGAATGATAGTTTAAAGGAAGGCTGTAATGAAATAAGCAAGGATCTAGCGAAGGCGAACAGCTCGAAAGACCATTTTGCTCGATTAACCGATGAGTATCAACTTGAGCTTGCCAAGTTGGGATGAGGTTCAACTGAAGATATTAGGAAAAGGGCTGCCCAACCTCGTTTTTCTAATCAACACGAAGTTACAAATTATATGATTGTGAAAGAAAGTAGGATACCTACCTTTTGACATTTTGTTCTGTTGTTTGGTACGTTTTCCCTAAAATGTGTTCTGATATATCAATTTTTGCAGGCATCGAGGCCAATTTGTTGCAGAAGGTGTCAAATGCCGAGTCTGCGGGAGATGAGAGTGCTTCTCAGTTGATTAAGAGTCTAATCGGAAATTAGAGTTCGAGAAGAAAGCCCAGGATCTTGCTCAAGATTTAGACCAGGAACGCCGACTTCGGACTGCTGATGCAAATAGGCATTTAAAAGAATTGGATGTCAAGCAAAAGCGTTGTTCAACAGAAGCAGAGAAAAGCGCCCAAGATCTGGCCGTCGAGCGTGATTTTCGTCATCAATGCGAAGAAAACTTGAGGAATATTATCAAAGCCTTTGCGTTGTTACGCCCTCGAATCAATCATGGGGAAGCTGCAAAAGAGTTACTTGCTCGATCTGCCCTGACTACTGCTCTAGCCGCAAGTAAGGCCTGTCGGAAACACGGTCGTTCTCTTTTTAGAAATATTGGGACGAACTTGCTGGCTATGGAGCGCTAGGCGCAGATGACTCTGACTTGGAGCATCCTGAGGATGTAAATTTACTTCCCCATGAGGTTTTTGTAAGACTAGTTAGGGATGAACTGCGTCGAAGAGGTATACCAAAGGTTGTGTCTGAAAACAGTGATTCTGGTAATGATAACGATGGTAATGAATCCGACGGCGGTACTCCAAGGGATTCGGGAGATCATGTCGAGGATCATTCGAAAGATAGTTCCGAGAGTGATACCGAAACAAAAGCTGGAGAGGGAACTGAAGGTGTCGGGCAAGATGTCGAGCCAGTGAATCTTGGTGATTCAGGTAAAGGAAACACTGGAGGTGGCAAGGGTGTTGTTTTAGATACCAATTATAAGGAGAATAACTATCTGTTTCGGGAGTCCACAACAGAGTATAGTGAAGAAGAAGAAGTTGAGCCTATGAAGGAGGATACCCCTTTGAACAGAGACCTTTCCGGATTTCGAACTCATGAAGAGGATTTGGAAGATGAAAAAGAACTTTGGGATTCGATGAAGAGTTTCCCTACCCCTCGCCTTGATTCTTTGTCTGGTGAACCCTCTTCTGATGTTCAAGAGCGAGTTTGTTTATTCTCGATCTTCTTTTTTGCTTGATGAATAGATTTTTTTTGCTACTTAACAGTCATACCTGTATCTATAATTATTTAAATGGAAGACCTTTTGCTTTTTGCTATTCAATATTCTATTTCGCGTATTAGTTTTTTAGCAGCTCGTGATCAGGCACGAGTTTTACTTTGCAAATTCTGGGACCCCTAAGGTTGCTTAAGGCGCAACTCCGGGGCTTACTTCGATGTGGGAGATAGTAAACCAAGCTAGTGGGGACTTACAGATCACTCTTCCCAAAGGCTTTGAGCTACTTGCCTGGTTTAAAGCAAATACTGGCTATCGAGACCATAGGTACCCATTTTGCCTCGGTACATTAGGTGGGTATCGAAGATACAAAGTATCTTCCGAGAGGACATAGTGGTGTCCTGATAACCCATTTTAGCCCAAGTAGGAAACTTATGGTGGGAAACTGCTATTCTGGGTCTCGATAATAAAGTAGCACGATGGGGGAGTGTCGGTCAAGGATGGAGCTTAGACATAATACTTTTCTCCTATCATGGCCTGGAGCTCGACTCTTTTGTTCTTTATAATTCCTTCTCGAAGTTAAGTTTTGATGTTTCGAAGAAGGTCCCTTGGTTGCGTAACTCGCCTATCACTCCCATGAATGTAGGCTAATTAACTACCTCGGGGTTCCATCCGTTATAGCATGGCTCGGTCAACCTCACTAAGTGTTGGTATGTCAAGCTTAGTTGTCAACTTTAGTGATCAAAACTCGACCGCTAAACAACACACATTTAGGTGAAGTCATGTGAGAGTTAGCTTTAGGTTGTGGAAGATTTTGGTAGGATTTAGAATCACTGGTTAAAGAGTTGAAGAAAGACTGAAGATCAAACGAACACATCCGGCTTCATCATTCAACATGTTAGTGAATCTAAATAACGCGATTCCATTATCTTTTACACTTGTGCTACAAAAGACATTAACATAACTCTCAGCTTGAGCTTTACGTTATGACTTGATCACTTGTGATCAGTGTGTATTATGATAACTCTGCTTTACCACTTATGGTATTAGTGTTGTAGTTATGACGTTCCAATATTGCTTAGAGCTTTCTTTTCTTCTCCGTCTCTAAGTTAATATAAAGGTTTTTCCTAAAACCTTTTCGAGTTGGATATAGCAATGTGATGTTATCTCGGTAGTACTACGGGATTTGATCCATCACAGTATTGTGTCTCTTCTTACCTAGTCTGACTCTGTCAGATTGATTGCATATATTTATATGAGCCAATGTAAGAGAGATTGTAACTCACACTTATGTTGTGTAGACTCGAAATACTGATGTTTCTGAGATTCAAATATGACGTCTTGGTTTGGCTCTGAACTCTGAAGTTCTGAATCATTCATTTAATTCTGCATATGAACATCTTGTATGCCATATCTCACTTCTGGATTCCGAAACCATATCTTTGTATCTCAACTTATGAATTTTCAATGTTCGAAACCTCAATGTAGGTTTTGGTAAAACTAATATTGATTTCGAAACCATAATCTGGTTTTCGCATTCATAAGCTATTGGTCCGAAACTTAAATATTGTGACCAATGAGATATAACAGATTCGTAACTACGTTTGTTTGGCTTACAGTGACTTGAGAATCGAGGCCAATGTGTCTTGACCATGTGAGATCTAAAAGGTCGAAAAGACCCTGGGGTTTCCTAAAGGTTTATGTGAACCGGGAAATATATTCCTGTGCGTTGAGGCTAAAAGGTGTGATGCTGAAACGGTTCTCGACCACATTGACTCTCAAGTTCGACACCAAACATTTGTGAAGAATTTAATATGTGTTTCTTATTTCGAAACCTTAACCAAGGTTTTGTTAAACAGAATCTAGATTTTGAAACCAAGCTTTAGGTTTCGTTATATGGAAACTTGATTTGAGAACCTAACTATGGTTCTGGTCATATAATGAACTTTAGGTTTCGAAACCTTAATTTGGTTTCTGCCAAAACAGATGTACGTTTCGAAACCATAATATGGTTGACTCAGAATGCGTAACTTCGAAGTTCAAACTCTACATTTTTGATTTGTGCTTCAACGAATTAATGAGTTTGATATTCTCGGTTTGAAGTTTGAATTCGTTCATCTTCAATATACCACTAAGTGGGATTGAGTCATCATCTGAAATATGGTTAGTCACTCTAGTTAGTGGACACATGATTTCGGATCAATATTGTACGTGATTAAATCTTCGTATGCTTTACTACTTGATCAGATATTCATTTGATTATTCATTTGATGTTTAGATTTGAATTCTTGGATATCATTAACGTGACATCTATATTGGAATCAAGAATTCAGGAGATTTAACGTTTTGCTAGTTACTCGTGGTATCTCACACCGTACTTCCAATGGTATATCTTTTTGCGTGATTCGAAACGTCTGAACCAATGTGTTCACTTAAGCTTAACACACAAGGCTTTTTCCACGTTTGTTATGATACGTTTATGCGGAACGTTGAACCACGTTGGACCAGATCCCACTTTCACCTAGATTCGTCTGGTTAGCCCAGCAATACCAAGGAAGTAATGTCGACATTATTAAAGCTGGTGACGACATTTGGAAGTAATAATATCTAAGGAGATTTTCGAAACTAAAGACACGTTTTCGAATTGAGATCTTTCCCAGGGATCATGTTTGGTAAGCGCTATATTTCGAATTAAAAAGAAATATCCAAATATACCTTAAGATATTATTTGCTTTGATTGCTCTTGGCTAAACATGTTTCGAAAATATATTTTCTTTATGGAATGTATTTTTCTTAAATGTAAAATGCTAGAGTATTAGTTCTCATTAAAAGCTATGAGACTAAATGGGGAATTTCATAACTATTATGTAAATGTGCTTTGTGGAATTTCCGAAATTAACTTTGCCTCATTTCAAAGCTAAAGCCTTAGTCAATATAAATAGGAGTGGTATCTCTCCTGAAAGCTTTATCCCTTTGGCCAAGCTCTTCTTCGGAAATGTAAGCTTGTGTTGACGCTTTTCTTTTCAGTTACCTTTGAGCTTTTGCTCTCGGTCTAGAATTGCGTGAAAGTCTTCTCTTGGGATCGAGAAGCCTAGAAGTACCTCTTACGGGAAACTAGTTTATGTTTACTAGTCTTCTTTGTATTGTACTTGTGTTCTGTTCTATCACGTCTATCAAACCTAACGATCTTGTTTATTCTAAGGTCCTTCTCTTCTGATATAAGGCCACTTAAGATCGTTGTGATTAGAACATACTCTTTATCTATTAACCAGGATTTGTCAGCAAGTCGCTTTCGGTTTGTGTGCCTAAACTATAGATATTGAGTGGAATCAAGATCGTTGTTATTGGATTTGTTCTTTGCAGGTACATCACGGTCATATCATATCGTACTTGCTACAGCTATCTGCTTGATTCCAACTGGGACGAAAAGGTTGCTCTTTCGGGAGTTTAGGTTTTGAAACCTTGATCGATATCTCGAGGTGTTTATTGCCTAAGTAAACTCAATATCCTCACTCTTGGTGTGAAAAGACTTCGGTGAAATATCTGTTAGTTACCAAGGATATCATCTAGCGATTTGACCTGCCGCTATTTGGTTGTTGTCCATAAGGTTGTAATCGTCCGATTGGAGGCAGGGTAGCGGTAGTCCTCGCGACGGGCTGTGAGACAACTCTTGCGTAAGACAGTAACGGGCGTTTGTTTACGTAGGGGAGTACATGTGCTTGACCACCTTGCTGTGGTTGGAGGCGTATGAATACTGAGGGGAAATCTTTGTGACTAATAGTCGTATTAGGGTCATATTATCTGCACCAGCTAGTCCGAAGTCTGAGAGTAGGTGTGTTGGCGGCTTAATTCTTAAGAGTATTCAAACTGGACGAGGTCTCGGGGTTTTTCTACGAGTTTGTAGTTTCCTCGTTAACAAAAATCTTGTGAGTGTGGTTTCTTGTTTTTGTGTACTGCTTTGTTATTTACTGAAAGCAATAATCTATATACTTTGTTCCGCAAAGGAAAGGAATTGGTGGTGTACTCGGTACCCTCGTCTTTTCACCATCCACCCTAAAAGTAGATGTTAATCCCATTTATCATCCCCTCGACGCCTCAAAAGAGAGGTTCTCATGGTCGTATGGTAGGGGTCTCAAATGCCTTTAGCTTATATAGCTTTAATGCAAAGGATCCACCGCTAACGGGGTATCTTGTGGGTAGAGGACTGTGCCATGTAGCTCGTAGGGCCCTTCCGACCACATGTGCATCAGCTCAGTGCCTACTGCTTGAGGACTTTTTATTATTATTTGGCATTAGGGCCTTGGCGTCAAGGCATTTAATTTCATTGCGTCAAGGCACTAGGGGAGATATGGCATTATGGCCCGATTGTTTATATGGCGTCAATGCCTTTTAGGAGATTTGCCTATTCTGATAGGATCTGGAGTTTGAATCGAGATATAGTATATCAAAATATAAATTAATACTCTTTTAAAACATAACAGTTCTGGCTGTTTTATTCTACTCTTATACTTAATGGCATTCGAGTTGCCTTTTTGATTACATGTGGATTTTTTAACTAATATGCTTTAAGATTTTCCCTCGACTGGAGCATTCAGCCTTTGTCCTTCGAGGTTGATTAAGCTATAAGTTTCGTTGTCGAGTGTTTTTTCAATGACGTACGACCCATCCCAGAATGGTTCTTCGCTGGATACTTCATTTTCCTTATCGGTCGAGCCTACTGCATTTACCATTCCTTTTGTTGGTGTTTCGGCATTGCCTATTATTACAAATTTCTCTCTGTTGTCTAGGATCAAACCTTTTCCCTTGTTGGTTGGTGTGCTGGCCAAACTTGGTGTTGCGTCCGAGTTTTTCATTGTGGCATTAGCCATCCCTGCTTCCACTTCTGCGATGAATTCCTTTATGCTCGACTCAGTTATTTTCGACTGCTTGTTTTGGCCTGCAGGATCATGCTTCGAATTCTCCCTCTGCTGGACGTCCATCTCATTGCATACACGTGCTTCGATAGGGTCGCCCACTATTTCTGCAATTCCGAGTGAAGTAGGAAATCGAATTCTTCTATGGAGGGTGGAGGCTACCCCCATTAGGCTGTGGAGCCAAGGTCTGCCTACAATTGCATTGTATGGAGAATCTATATCGACCACGCAGAATGAAGTTGGGAGTTTCATCTTTGCCACAAAGATTGTTAAAGACAATTCTCCTCTCGACATTGAAGGCTTTCCATTGAATCCGAAAACGTTGTACGACGAGGGGACAAGCGAAGCGTCCTTTCCAAATAGCCTATCATGTGTCCTGCCGAAGAGTATATCAACATAACTTCCAGGGTATACCAGTATTCTCGGCATTGCTAACTCTTTGATATGCAAAGTTATGACCAGTGGGTCATTATGCAATCTTCCTCATCCGGGATGTCCAATGCTGAAAAGTAGACTGATTGCTTCTGCCAATCCTCGAGATGCACTTTTGTTGCCACGCTCATTATCTCCTTTCCTTCGAAGACTCTCTTGTTGATTCTACCGGTGATGCGGCTTCTGGATCTTTGCTCGCTGACTTCTGCATGTACTATCGAATTGCAATCATTGTATCTCGGAATATTTCGATCAATTGTGATGACATACGCCTCATGCTTTTTTTCTTCCTTCGGTTGTGGCTGATTTGGGGGTGGGTTCGGTAATTCCAGAAGATGGTTAAATTTCCCTTTTGTAATGAAGTAATAAATTTGATCCTGTGTCGTAACGCAATTCTCAGTGGAATGTCCATAAACTTGTGGAATTCGCAGAAGTCCCTCGAATTTCTCGTGTGGTTTGGATGGTTTCCCCTACTCTTTGGGTATCTTATCTCACTTGTTGACTCGGATTGCTCGATGCTTCGAAGGGCTTCTTCGATGGAAACACATAGCTTTGGTAGTTTTCTGTCCTGAAATTGAGGAAATCCGATCTAGGTGTACCGAATTTTATGTTACCCTCGTACCCTTTTCTTGAGTTATTTGCCTCCTAGCCTCCTTGGGAGTCATGTCCTCTGTTGTCGTTGTACTTCTTATTATCGTTGTATCTTCCATCACCAAATTTTCCTTCGTTTCCATATCTTTTATTGTCGTTCTGCCTTTCTCTTTTTGAATAATCGCCAACTTGATTGCTCACACCATGATCTCGCTCCTCCAATGATAAGTTATTTATCGAGTGCACTTGCTTTGATATGGTTTCCTTGCCTAGGGCCGCTTGTTCTTTGATTTCTTCCAACATAATTCGCTCTCTCTGATATTTCCGAAGATCTTGTAATATCTCTACGTTTTTGGAGAAAAGCTTATCATATAGTGGATGATCTTTGTCGAGTGCATTCAGATATGCTCTTACTTTATCCTTTTTCGAAGCTCCATTTCCAACCTCCACGCATTATGTTGTCCACCTCTCAGTCAATCTTTTAATAGATTCTTTTGGTCTGACCTTGAGACTGAAAAGTTTTTCTACTCCAGGTTTTGACGAGTTGTTGTAAAGGAAATGTAGTATGAAAACTTTAAATAAATCTTCGAAAGATGAAATGGAACTTGCTGGCAGACTATCATACCAAGACAGAGCCTCTCCTTTCAAGCTAGATGGGAAATACTTGCAGAGGACCTCATCCTTGTTTGCCCAAGCTAGGAATAATCTTTGGTACATTTTGACGTGGAGGGTCGCGTCTCCCGTGCCATCGAAGATCGAGTTAAAGACTGGCATGGTACATTTTACTGGTATGGGCTTGCTTAATAGCTCTGGGCTTAGTGGCGAGCGGTTGACTTCATTGATTTCTTGATTAAATTTCACTTTATCAGTTGATTGTATTCTGTTGTCGAAGATCTCTGCGCGCATTGACTTGATTTGGTCCATCATGACTTTTTGTAGTGCTAAGGTCTCGGCGTCCTTTCTTGCTTGCTCGTTTCGTAAATCAATTGTATGTTGTTGCCTCTTGGGCGTATACTTGGCTCGATGCGCCGGCTCGATATCTCCTTTCCATGCCCCCCTGGTCGCCTGGATGTCTCGGTGCTGTTTATCGACACATGTGACCTTTTGGAGTGGGAACTTTCATGGGGACGAGAGTGCCCTTCATTGCTTCGTTTGTAGTTCGAGGGTGACTTTTCAACTGTTTTCTTATTTGCCTCGGCTAACTGTTTTTTGAGCTTTCTTATTTTTTGATTTTTCTTCATTAGTTTCCTGAATTGTGCAGCCCTCACCGTTTCTTCCTTGGTAGGCTGGTGTGCTTGGGTTACTTCATTTGGAACTTCGTCATCCTTTTCGTGTTTTTCTTCTTCGACTCCTTGGATTTGTTGTAGCGGGAGCTCGTCCTCCTCAACCCTTCCCCTTCGGGTCCTAGATCTTCTACTAATACTTCATCTTCGTTTACTTTCTCCCTGTGCTGGACTGTGCCGTTATTTCTGATGATAGTCCTTTACTAGCTGAAAACCTAGTGTTGTGCCTCGAAGAGCCTGTTCCTTGTCTCGATGAACCTACTCCCTGCCTCGGCATCTGATTTGACTTTGAAGCCATGACGAGAGTGACCTGCAAAAAGTAACAAACCCGTGAGGTCCAAGGCGGCTGATGCAGTGTACTACAGGTCTAACATGCACCCTAATAGTTGTAACCGATTCTGACATGCTGGATTTTAGGGAAGATTGCATGCGTACGATCCAATGGGATGTTAAGTCTAAAATTTCCTTTTATGATTATTCCTTCTAACCGTTTTTGCTTTGTCCAGATCTACCTTCCAAATATGGAGGTTTTGCTCCTACCCTTTCTCGAAAAAGGACACTGAGTCGGTCTAAAAGTTGCAAAACTGCTTTTCCAGTATAAATTTGGTAGAAAAACCCTAAAATATCCTTAAGCGATTTTCTAAGACAGGATTCATGGACGAGATTCTAAGGGTATTTGCTGGAAATATGAGTATCAGATTCCGAGTGGAAAACCCATTTTCCTCTAGATTTGATGAACACTCGTTTTTGTGAAAAAAACCTCTTTTGTACTCTTGATTAGATCTCTGTTTTTCAAAGCTCAGATTCCCTTAACAAACATCGACCTTATCGTACCGATGATTTGCTCAAAACCCTTGAGTATACTAAAGCTTAAGATCTTTAGACACCCAGGGTGGTAGAGCTTATGATAATTATAGTAGTAAAAGAAAATTTTGAAAACCCTAGAAAAAATTTTCTTGAAAAATTTGAAAATCACAAAAATCACTGGCAAACCTAAGTTATTTTAATCAGTCCATGTTTCTAGCGCCAAACTGTGTTGGTATAAAATCTGCATAAAGACTTTATACCTAACAACCATGAAATTCTATGACAAACTACGACTAAAACACATCACTTAAACCTTGATGAGTACGAGATTGAACAGTATATATATATATATCGAGAGGTGAGTTCGTATACAAATAACCAAGAAATATATTTAAATCTCTATTGAGTTACTAACTTCTGGTATTACAATACAAGGAAATTATGTCCCAAAGACCCGAGGAGATACTAACCTAATCCCTCTCACACGCGTTAGGCTACACAAAAATTCTCACCCTTACAATGGATCTCGAGCCCCCCTTATATAGGAGGAGTCGAAGGTGAATTACAGCTAATAAGACAAACGACTCAATCGTGGCGGTGTAGATGGTGAAAAATGAGAGAGGGACAAAATTGTCAAAATACTCT
>JAJJMA010142690.1:77700-98246 GCA_023529015.1 Papaver nudicaule
TCTTTTCACTTCGGTGAACGCTTGTTGTGGTATAGTCATCCTCTATTAGGTAAGCAGTTCCTCACGGGATTACCTACGACTATAAAGACTTCTCTTGAGAGTTGGGAAGCACAGGTAGGAGATTGAGACCTTAGTGGTTGAAATCGGATTAACCTGTAACTTTGGTAACCTGATCACGTTCTTGTCTATTCTACGGTCCTTCTCTTCTGATATAAGGCCATTCAAGAACTGATACGTTACACACAGGGTTTCGAAGGAAGCAACGCACGGCTGCACTCGGTGTTGTAAGACCTAGTTAGCTCCAGTTGTATAAGTTTCTTAAGTGATTCTTTTTACAACTGAGGTGGAGACAAGTTGGGCATAGTTTACTTGGTTTACTTGTCAGCCCCCGGTTGTAAGTAGATTTTCCGTATGACCTGGAGCAATCCGAAGGAAGTCACTTTGTGTATGTCAAACTGATAGAGGACAGTTTAAACATACATTTGATAATTTAGGTTGCAAAGCCGGAATTGTTGACACAAGCCTTTAACAGCGGTTAAAGCAACTCCTAGGCCTGTAACGGACGTCAGCTAGGGGAATCAAGTGTGTGACGATTGGGATCTAGAGACGTAAGGAGTGCGACAGTAGTCAATTCGCTTGGAGGGCTGGAGTTGGTCTCTGCTACATCCCAGACCGAAGTCTTATAGTAGGCTAGTGTTTGTAGTCAGTTTGTACTGGGCGGTGTTCAATCTGGACGAGGTCCGAGGTTTTTCTACAGGTCATAGTTTCCTCGTTAAAAAATCTCTGGTGTCTTGTGTGCTTTACTTTCCGCATTATATTCTCTGACTATATAATTAAAGCAAAAACAAGAAGTACGTTATTCCTAACCTGACGTTAATTCCCGACCTTGAACAAAGGTTTACAAAGACTTGTCTTTGTAGGAATTGATCACTTGTGATCACAACTCAGGTTACACCTGATCTAGATATTGATTCTTGAGATCGTCCAGATCTGACCATAAGTCCCACGAGCCCAAACGAAAAGTTGGTTGTATTTCGGTACCCCTGCCTTTTCAAACCCTTCTAAACTCGTGCATAGCTCTGGCCACAAGCCTTAATCCTAGTTGCTTCCCTTTGGCCGAGTACAGACTTGCAATTACGCGTTTGGCAGCGCCATCGCCTCTCATGCATTACCAAAGCCTTGGCCAAGCTTTAGCATAATGCCAAAGTCATTCTCTTGACCTTTTACATGTCCTTGATTCATCCTTTGAGCTGGGCCAACTCTAAATCCTCGTACAATTGACATTGACCAATCAATGTCGCGTATGCCACACGGCCTTCATTGTCTTAGCCTAATGTCGCTTCGTTGTCGGACTACTGGAGCTACATTTGCTAGGCCACTTGTGTACAGGGTAATAAACCTTCCCCACCCAATTTATTCAACGTCCTCGTTGAGTGCAACACTCGTCTTGACCTCTCAAACTACCTGGCTACGTACACTTCTGAAAAACCTCTTTTCAGAAACTCAAAGTTTACACCAACCTTCTTGGTGTCCATGTCAATGTCTTTCTGCCTTGTACCATATGCCACCACTTAGCTTTAATGCCTTGCCATTGAACCTGCGAACTTCAACAGCATTGTTGCATCGTCGACTATGCTTCAACTTCACTTAATTCACACTTCAATACTCAATAAGCCCATGCCAATTTTGTTGACAACTATTTGTCCTGACCACAGAATTGGCTAGTCCTTTCGTGCATAAGGGTACACGCTAAATGAGTTCAATATCATTATGATATGCGCCATAGCCTATTGCTTTGTTCCGACTTTAGGTTGCATCCATCAACTTTGACAGGTCTTATGCTAGACTAAGCCTTTCTCCATTCATATTGTGGATCCCCGTCCCAAGAATAACATCTTTATCAGCCTCTCTTGCATGCCACATAATTCAACTTGCTTATTCTTGGCCATGCTGCCGAAACAACATGAATGAAATGCATGACTTGCTTGTCACGACTTAGGATAGAACTTGGGCCATCCCAATAGTTCACAATCCTTTTCATGCGCCTTTGAAACTAACATGGCTCATTTGTTCCTTCAAACTGCAGCGTTTTGATGCTTGGGAAAACATAGGTTTCCAATCCATGAGCCAAACTTTGTTTATTTCCTTTGATGGGCTTACTTCTACATTCTTGCTGCGCCACTCGTGCTGTCGCTGCCAATATGCGGTCACATTTCCTTGTAACTTCCAACAACAAACTCGTCTATATGCCATCAAGCCAATTTGCTTTGCTTTTCCTTTCAGCGTTTCTTATTGTATACTTTGGCCTAGTATACTGCATAGTGCTTCCCCAATGAACTTAGATTTACATTAAGCTAAAAGAGACAAGGCTTTTTCTTAAACACCACCTTCATTCATTACATTATCTATAATATAAGAGAATCTTTCCCAATACACCAAGGCCATCATACGGCCTGAACTGAAAGCAAACACACAAACGAAAGCAAATTATACACTTAAAAAGTGAGTTATCTCTTAGACTAGGAGATCAGCTTCACCCAACTTCAACTAAACCAGCAAACTTCAACAGCAACACTGAATTCTCTCTAGAATCCAGCAACCCATCAGGTTCAGGCACCATTTATTTAGTACTAGGGTGCCCCTGCTTCATACTTTGTTAATCACGGGCTACAAGGTATGCTAAGGTTCATAGGGTATCCAAACTCCTCATGGATCTCAGCCAATCTTTCTTCAAAAGTGTAAACATGATCATACTCACTCTCCTTGACCTTGTCGCACATCATGTCATATGGACTAACATTCCTCAGTCCCTTGAAAAAACAAGGAGCTCTTGGATCTTGTATGAATATACCTCTTAGGTAAGGCATTACTGCTGCTTCTGCTGTATGGAAAAAGTTGTTTCCCAATATCATCTGAAAGTCATTGAGAAGTATTACCATCACATCGATGCTTCCACGCCATTTTCCAACTTCAATATTTGCTACGTCTATCCCCTTGATCGTCTTAGCAATGTCATTCACTGTCTTCATACAGTGGTCAGCTTGGTATACATTCAAACCCAAGTACTCGGCCATTGTCAAACTCATCACAGTGTGTGATGCACCAGTATCAGCCATGCCCCAGAATCTATGGTTAGGAATGCCAACTTTGATGTACACAAAGCCAGTGTTGTTCGGTCCATACTTTCCATGTGCTGCCTTATTTTGTGCTACAATGTTGCATATTTGAATTAGATTCACTTGCTCTACACCATCATTTCCTTCATTTTTTCCACTTCCATCAGTGATTAACGGGGATAATTTCTCCTTCCTAGGACAGTCTCTTGCAAGTCGAAGACCCTTGCATAGGAACACCCATTAGATTTTTTCTTTGAGGCCGAGTTATCATCACGCTGATAACTCTTTTCCTTAGCCTCATAGGCCTTCTCTTTACCATTTTCCTTAGAATTCTGGCCCTTCTTATCCTTGCCCTTCTTGTTGGCATAAGTTGAGGTATTGACCGAACGATAATCAGCAAGGCTGTCCACTATGTCCATGGCTGAAGGTAAGCCTTTGGCACCCTGCCTTCGTACTTCAGCCTTAGCCCATGCTTGCAAACCAGAAGTAAAGTTAAACAATCCTCGGACATGTTGCATATATCTAGCATAAGAGAAACAAATTCCTTTACGTATTCCCGTGGTGTTTTGGTATGCCTTAGCATACGTAAACTCTCTCTAGCCAGCCAAGCAGCATTGTTTTGTAAGAACTGAGCCTTCAGTTCTTCCTTCATGACAGCCCATGCCATGGTTACTGGAAGACCAGCAGAAATGTCATCATCAGTGCGAGTCCTCCACCATAGTTTAGCATCACCCTCCAAGCACATGCTTACCAAAGTGACTTTCTGTTCTTCCGGAGTTTTGGCGGCCTTGAAGTATGTTCCATATCCCATATGAAATTTTCCAATGCCTTCGTTTCTCGTGCGCTAGAAAATGCCTTAGGTTCAGCGACCTTCATCCTTGCAGGATCCCCACTACTACCAGTCACACCAGTAGCATTGTTCGTTCCAAACGTGTTCATCATTCTCCTCAGCACACCCAATTCCTCGAGTTACACCTGGAATGAGGCCATCAAATCCTCATATTTCAGCTTCAAGTCATCGTAATTTTGAACCGAAATAATAACCGTGTCAGACATTTCGTCCACCTGATTGTCCAACAAAAATACACGGTTCAATAAGGTATGGCCAATGTTAGGATCATCTGCCTCAAGCACATCTGCACCAACTATTTCTTCCAAACTAGTCATCCTCTCTGCTAGTTTTTCAAGTGCTTTTTGCTGTTCTTTCCCAACCATGATCACATAACACTAATCTTAGCAAAAATCAAAGAAAATCTTCGCAAAACAAGTCAAAACAGAACAAAGCACGCTCTGATACCCGTACTGCTACACCTTTAATGCACCTTGCACTTTTTCTTAAGCATTGACCCGACAACACAATAGTTCTCTTACCCAAAATGGTTAACTCACTATGCTCAGCCTTATAAGACTTTGCCTACACAATCAACAACAGTTCTACCCGAGTATATGCAACAGAAGACTTAACTTGGATTCTTGAATTTTCTTTTTAACTCTTATTGCATCGCATAATGTCAACAAAGCTCTTTGCCAATGCATACGAATGGAATAATTAGAACACAACACACAAGGTTATACTAATGAAACCTTTTCATTAAGTAAGGGGAAGTACACAAAATTCTGTCCAACCAATGGACTACAAGCTTATTCAATCTCTAAGCCTAAAACTCACTTCTTTGTTACGATGATGCCTCTCAAATTCGAAGACTACTGACTACAAATTTTTCATGGCCTATATATAGCACCAAACCAATGCCAATCTCGTGTGCAACCGCTACACTAGCCATGACCAGCCATGGGTAATTCCTGTAACCGTCAAGTGCTTTCTAACTGCTAGCCTTTTGTGTTGTTGGCCTAACAATGCTGCACTTGTTCCCATCAGTTACTAGGGCCAAACACGGTTATAAACTTCCTTTATAACCGTTCTTTACCGTCCTCCTACTCATGCCACACAACTCTAGGCCATGGCCAACTTTTAACCGTCATATGAGCCATTACCAGGCCATGATGCGCCATTTTCGTCAAGGCCATGTGCCACACTTAATTGGACGCTACAAACAGTGTATACACATGCCATTAAGCCTTCTAAACTCGTGCATAGCTCTGGCCACAATCCTTAAGCCTACTTGCTTCCCTTTGGCCAAGTACGAACTTGAAATAACGCGTTTGGCAGCACCATTGCCTCTCATGCATTACCAAAGCCTTGGCCAAGCTTTGGCCTAATGTCAGGTCATTCTCTTGACCTTTTCCATGTCCTTGATTCATCCTTTGAGCTGGGACAACTCTAAATCCTCCGATACTTGACATTGACCAATCAATGTCGCATATGCCACATGGCCTTCCTTGTCTTAGCCTATTGTCGCTTCCTTGTCGGACTACTTGAGCTACATTTGCTAGGCCACTTGTGTACAAGGTAATAATATACCCACTGTAGTTCTACAATAGCCCCCTTCGCGAAACATTGCAATCAAAGCGACAATCAAATTGAATAATTTCTTATTGAGCTATGAGATAACGACACCAGAAGTTTTTATAATGATACGAAAAAATTAAAGATGTGATCCAATATTACATTTATTTTAAAAAAAAAAAAAAAAAACAATTGTTTTTTTTTTCAAGAAGTCTTTGTGGAATAAATGATTAATGTGTATTATTCAATGTATAAAGAATTAATTATTAATTTATATTTTAGGTCTATAGGATAAGAATAATGAAATAATATATTATCTTATTAATAGTTTGTTTTTTTAATTATTATTACATTTTCTTATTAATCAAGTTTCTAATTTTATTTTTTTTTTGATACAAAAGGAAATTCATTGATTAAGAAGAGAGTACATCAGGTTGATCTTCCCTTTACAAAAAACAAAATATCTGGAGGAAGATCATTTAAAAACATAAAGTCTTTTCTCTCAGTTCTAGCTTTTCTTGCTATCTTGTCATTTTTGAAAGTTAGTGCTCTTACATAGTTGGGCGTGGGTAGCCCAACTACCATACACTTTGTCGCTACATTGCCGAGTAGTTTGGATGAACCAAAATCATAAAAACAACAACAAAAAGACACTAAATCTAGTTTAGCTTGAAACCTACTGCGGACTAATGGCCTGGCAGACCACAGAACTACATCTCCATCCAGGTTGTATCTTGAGAATTTGTTGAGCTTCATAAACTTAAGTGTCAAATAGCCTCAAGCGCCAAATGCAGCAGAGATAACAACATTTAATAACCCCAAAGCTGCCCTCCTAAACAGGAGGGTGTGTTGTTGACTTGAAAAAAAATTGAAAAAGAAATGATGGAAGATTGAGAGATGTGGAAAGAGTTATCTATTCTCTGATCATCGAGAAGCCAATACTGGAGCAGAGACCTTCTTCTGCCATGAAAATTGTCACCATTAGTCAATTGGAATTGAACCGTCAAGCTGCACTGTAATCCGACACACAAAGAAAAGCCGCATTGTGCACCATCCCATGCAAACACACAAGAACTTGGTAAAAAAAAAGTTAATTATCAAAGAGCCAGAAGATCCAAAAAAGGCATGATGCCACCCACCCAAAGTTGTCTGTCCAACTTATCAAATTTGCCTTATCCTTAGGACCAAAATACCAAACAGGAAGCAGAGCATGGCATGTTCCCCTAGCTTTAATTTTTCTTTTGACAAATTTACTCAAGTGGGGCACGAACCCAAATGATTCCTTTTTTCAACTTGCGCAGACCCAAATATTCTCCCTCTTGTTATTATCTTTTTCCAAAACAGATAAGGAAAAATGGCCATCCCATGTAATAATAAGTTCTGTATTCTTTCAGGTTGACTAGTGCGCGTGTCCAAAAAGGCCTGGGAGGAGTCAGTCACTAAAGATGCTTTCCATGATTCCTTTTTGTGTGCTAGTTGAATCCGGACAGATCCCCAGTGAGTTAACTCAGTCAAGTTCCTTTCCTTAGAAGCTGGAAGAGTAAGACCCCCGATTCCCACAACCTTTAACTCAACATCATCGTCAATATCTGATCGAGAGTCGTTTTGTTGAAGTTGAAGACCAGAGTACAGATTGCCAGTTGCATGTTCCTCCATGTTACTGTAATCTTCCGAAAATGTTGAAATAAGACATTTTATGACTGAGTATCGATGAAGGACCAAATTGAGGTAAGAAGATGGTGGTGGAGGGGAAGTATCATACGTCCAGGAGTTAATATTTTGTTGGTACTGCATGGTGGTGGAGGGGAACTATCTTGTCATCACAACTATTAGAAGTTCTTTTTACATTAGTGCATATAGTAGTCATGTTTCTACTAGCTAGGAGATGTTTTATTTCTAAAATATATCCCTGGTTCTCCCACTGTACAACAAGGATTTCTTCATTAACTGACTGCACTACTAGCTTGCTGTCGGATTATATGATAAGTTCATCAGTAGTAATTTCTTTGGCCCACATTATAGCTTCTTTCATGGCCAAACATTCCCCTTGTTCTGCATTTACTCCTCCATGGAAGTATTTTCCTCTTGCTCCTGTGGGATTTCCTGCAGGATCAAGAAGAATTAGACCAATACCAATGTCACGAGTATCTTTATCAAATGATGCATCTATATTCATTTTCAGTTGGTTACTAGCTGGTGGCACCCATTTCTTGCAATGTTGTTGATGATTAACTATGAATATATCTCTACTAGTACATTGGTGAATCATATGTCTAATTTTATATGTTGTAGATAAATGATTAAGCTTGGTATTCTTATAGACTGAATTGCACTTGTTTTTCCATATATGCCATGATGTTACCATCATAGTTGTCAACCACACATCCCTGTCATGATATGAATTGTGTTGGTTTTTCAAAAACCAACTTATAAATCAACTTCTAACATTACAGTGTCCGTGTTGCAGATTAGACACATTAATGTTCATATGCATCCAGATAGCACTAGCATGGGTGCAATCAATAAGGAGATGAGCAATTGTTTCTTCATGATCTAAGCAGTATGGGCAATTTTTATCTACACCTTGCTTAAATCTACTAAGTTTATGTCTTTTGGGAACTATTTCTCTCAAGCATTTCCAAATGAAGAGTTTTACCCTGTGTGGAACATGAGTTGCCCATAACTCTTTCCATGTTTGTGTTGGGACTCTCGATGTGACCGGAGTTGTTATATCTGAAACTGAAGAAGTTGTTAGAGCCCTATAAGTAGACTTTACTGTGAAGTTACCTCTACTGTTTGGTAACCAGATGGGAGTATCTTCTCCAACTTCAGCCAGGTACATTTAAGGTTGCCACTTGAGGAGTAAATAATTGGGTTACTAGCGTAGAGTTCCATCTCTTAAGGTTATACAGGAATAATTGGTTGACATAAACATACCTTGCTGGTTCTTTAAAGCTTGGACTTGGCCTAGGAGGATCAGATAGACCTTTAACCCATTTGCCATACCATATGAGATTCTTAGACCCATACCTGACATCCCAAATGTGGTATTTCTTCACTATTTGCAATCCATGTTCAATGCCCTTCCATATCCAAGAGGAATTATTATGTTTATCTTTTTGGTGAAGAAATTCTCCATATGGTGAGTATTTTGCTTTTAATATTTTTGAAAAAGCGGGGATACCGAGATACACCACCAACTTTTAGTTTTCGTGAACCTTGTTGATTATGGTTGTTTGAACAATCTCACAAATCAATATTCAAACAACAACCTGAGTATAGTTCAGAGAACCGAACCCTAACAAGAACGTAGTTCTTGTAGATCTCAATAGAGATGGATTCACTCAAAGGTTATGAATCAACAAACTTGCAATTACTTCAATTATATAGATCAGAGACAATATAATGCGGAAGGGAAAAGTAATGCAAGACACCAGAATTTTGTTAACGAGGAAACTGCAAACCTAGCAGAAAAACCCCGGGACCTCGTCCAGATGTGAACACCCTTAGTATGAACGGTATACAGACGCTAGCCTACTCTCAGACTTCGGACTGGACTTTATCGAGACTGAATTCACCCTACAAGCAATTCAGCTATCAATGTGCTCCTACGTCTCTTGGCTCCCGCAGTAGCCTACGTACTTGATTCCCCTAGCTGACGTCCTTTACAGGCCTAGGAGTTGCCCCACTTCCCTTCGTGAAGACTAGCGCTACCCTGCCTCTAACAGGACGCCTAAAAGTATCCAAGTGATCAAACAAGAATACGATTGTGATTTCCTTTAGACTTAAAATCAAGGTTAATGGAAATCGATATGTTGAATAGGGCTTATTGATCTAGCCTAAACAACTTTACCTCCAAACGCGTGACGAACTTAGTATGAAACGTAGTTCGTGAATATGCGTTAGGGTTTACGATTCAAGATCTACCTTACGAAGTTTCTATCAAATCTTGGTCGTGATAAGATTGAAAATATTCAATCGACCCAAGATACACGATGAAATTTTACTTCCGAACTGTGCTTCACGATCCTCAAGTGAAGTCTTTCAACAGTCGTAGTCCAAAAGGACTTCGAGATGACGAGCAACCTTTATGCAAGGATACACAGATATGTAGAAGATTTAGATTGTATCCTGCAGAAGGCATCTATTTATAGTGATCACCAAGGGAGAACTTTGCTTAATGTTTAAGCAACTTTGAGTAGGGCTCAAGCAAGTTCCAGAATTAAGAAAGTCCATAGCTTGATTACCCATTCTCAATCTTTATTTTAACTTTGCACTAGGCTAAAAGTTAGAGAAGACTCAACCTTGATTGAAGGTTTGCGACTTCTGGTCCAAAACATGTTTGAACATCGCTTGGATTAAGTTGTTGGATTCCATGGGCCAAGTAATGACAAGTCTGAGAACTAATCATGCCTAGACTGAAAACTTCAAGATATGGAAGTTGGAAGTTTTCGCATGGCTTATATGTACGCGTTCATAGAGCAGTCAATAGAGTTCAGGAGAATTCTTGAACTTGAATGTACACGTTCATGAACGTGTTTATACAGACTTTGCTCGTTCTGTGAAATGTGAAAAGAAACACATGTACGCGTTCATGAACGCATTCACCATTGGGGTCATTTCAAGAGAGAATTCAACATACTCTACCTATACATATTATCACAAGTATGACAAATGCAAAGGCGAAAATCCTAGAATACCCTCGGATTATATAAACAACATCATAGACTATTGGTATGATAGAAATGGTAAATACGATACGTAAAGGAAAAACCTTTCTAACCTTTAGCGAGGACGTTATGATTTATCAATTCGTCTTCATCATCCTTCGTCTTCATCAGTCTTCGTCTCGATTACCTAAAACTATCCTAGTCCGAGGTTGTAGAGTAAACTTATCAAGGATTGTGTTTTTGTCTCATAAACTTGACAACTGACTTGAGATAGCAACACCAGTGGGTTCAACCGAGCAATGCTCTGACAATTTTAACCCAGAGATGTTCTTTTTCACAATAATATTATTATTGGCATCAGAAGGTTCTAAGGATTGTAATTGTTGTAGCCGATTATCTAGGAGATTTATATTCTGTTGGTTATCACCAAATTGATGTTTATTCCACTTAGACAATTCTTTCCTTGTGTAGTTTAATTTTGTTGAAAGATCTTTTGGGTGAAGATTTCTAGTATCATTGCACCAAGCTTCAACAATAATCTGACTACACCCTGGATCTCTAAGCCAACATTTGTAAAATTTCCAGTTGTTGGTTGCTTTAGAGATTGGTGGTTCAGTTGTCAACAGAACTGGACAGTGATCTGAGCCTATAATAGAAAGGTGATATAACTTTGAGTCAAGAAAATTTAAGTTCCATTGATAGTTCACAAGAGCCATATATAATCTTGCTCTTCTATTCCCTCTACCATTTGTTTTGTTAGTCCATGTATACCTTTTACCTACATATCCCAGATCAACTAAACCAGAAACATCAATAGTATTGATGATCCAATTATTCAGAAAAGAGTTATCTGAAGGTTGACCTGTAGATGGCATGTGAATATTAAGATCCCCAAGTACCACCCATGAAAGGTATGAAGCTTCACTTAAACTGTTTAAATACGACCATTGTTGTTTCTTTTCATCATAGTAGGTAGATCCATAGACACATGACAACAACCATTCTGGTTTAGATGGATTGGACGTAATAACCACTCTCTTGAGAACAAGCTGTATCACAAGGCAGATTTCCACATTAAAATAAGACCTCCAGCTTAACCCTTAGAGCTAACAATTTCATGATTTGCATAATTATACTGTTGAATAAGAGAAAAAACTCTCTTTTTACTCACTTTAGTTTCAGATAGAAAAATTATATCTGGATTATGTCTTCTAATCAACTCATCTAAGTGATTCCTAGTAAAATCAGATGAAAAGCCTTGAACATTCCAAGATAATATTTTGATGTTGATAAGAAAGGAAATATTAGGAAAATATGAATATAGAACACCGAGAGAGTATACGGTGACCAGAATAGTATGAAACAATATGAAAATTCAAAATTTGGAATTGGGAATTAGGGAATATGAAATTTACATGAGATCCAGCCCTGCGAGTTTTCTTATGGAATCTCCTTGAGTAGTTTTGCTCTGAAACAGTCCCATAATAAGATGGATAAGAGTTTTGAGATTGAGATTGAGAGTCATCATCATCCTCAAGAAGAAGTTTAGTACCTTCACTCAAATTCTCAGGATCTGTACTAGAAAGTTGTTGGGATTGAGATTGTTCATAATGTTGAATTAGAGCATGAATGGGTTGTTTGAAGGCTCTTGAGGTGTGTACAACAGTAGAATCTTGGATTTGGGAATTTTGGTTGGAAGTTAGATGAGCAATCTCTTCGACATTAAAATTGACATTAGAGAAATTTGAGGAAAACCAAAATGACCCATCTGCTTGTTGTTGATACTGGATACTTTCTAGATTAGATCCATAACCCATGTGCATATTAGTCAGGCCCAGGTTTTCAGAACAGCCCAAGTACATGTTTAATTGATCACACCAAGAATCAGGAAGACCCCTAGTTATATTAGCAAATGTAGACCTTTTACTAGGTAACTCTAAGGAATCAATTCCGACTCTTTTCCCTCCTGTCATTATCAAGACTATTAACATTAACAACTGAAATATTAACTTGTAGCATACCTTGGGTATCACATCCAATAATAGTAAAGGTTTGATGTTTCTGTGAACATTCACCCCTTTGTTCAGTACTAGGTTGAGCTCTATCAGTAGCATTAAATGCTGAAGTAACAGTAGTAGTAGCAAGTAAAGATGCATGCTGCATGTAATTTTGTTGAACTTGCATGTCACTAACTGATCCTTGATTAACATTTACTTCTTCAGAGTTTTGATCAGCAGATGTTGTGGTAGCCTTTTTACCCTTTATATCAGGATTATTCCATGAAGGAGGTTCTGAGAGAGAAGTTGTGAGATAACCCTTTTGTTGCTGTAATAGAAATTGAGCAATATCATGACACTCATGCTCCTTGTGATCTATAGTATAACAAAAATTACAGAGATTTTATGGCTGCTTCTCATAAAAGAGTCGAACCCACACCTGCTCTCCGAGAGCATTGGTTAACCAAAAACCCCTTCGAAGAGGATCACACACATCAATTACGACTATTGCTTTTTGTTGCTTGACTTTTGGAACTTTACAGTCCGGGGGATCAATACCTATAGCCGCACCAATACTTCTGACAATACTTTCATTAGAGAATTCAGGCTACATGTTGTAGAACCTCATGACAAACCTTTGTTTTGTGAGATCAACCTTGTGCTTGGGGATGAGAGGGTTCCATGGCTCCATGAGAATCAGATCTCCTTCTAAAACCCAAGGTCTGAGATTGAGAATAGTGTCATACTCCTCCTGGGTGTTGACCTTGAACATGTAACTATCATTATCCTCTTTCTTAATCAAAATATCCTTAGACTTCATCCAAACCTTTCTGAGTTCCTTGTCTAATTCTTTAATGGTGAACTTTTTGTCTGTGTAAATTTTAGCAAGGAAAGCATACTTATATTGATGAGCTCCTTCAATAACCGCTTATGTGGTGATGTGTGGAAGCTTCAAAGCTTGCGATCGAATAGAGGGAAGAGATTTCCATTAACTGCCTCTCTTCTGGAATATAATCACTCATAGTATGAAGATCAAGTGATACCTTACCTAAGATTGTTGTGTACAAGCAAATAAGGATTATAATAGCTAAATACATGCTCTTGCCCCTCTTGTGGCTACTGAATGTTGTACACTTGTTAGAAGAGTTGGAGACACGATATGTGATAGAGGAGGTTATAAGCGTGATAATAGGGTTATGACGGCTGAGAAAGACAATAACTGCCATAACAGCGCACAGGTTTAGAAGGAATAAAATCCTGTAACAGAAAAATAAAGTATTGAATAGAAAAGTGTTAAATTGGACCAAACTGTTTAAACAAATCATCGATATTAGGGTTAAAGACAAACGTAATGAGTAGATCCACATATAGAGTATCAGATTTAACAGACTATTAGTCAAGACCACTCTAATAGCCCATAAAAATCGCAAAGCTAGTTCTCAAACTTAGCAAAACAGATAACCAAATGTAAACATTAGTGATTGTATCGAAAACAAATGTTGGAAAGAGAAAAGTAGTATAGAATGATTAGAAAAGAAAGATCAGATCATGCAGAAAAACGAAATCAAAGATTAAAGGTGGATTGATTTCTGATTTTACATAGAAGATGACAACGAGTTAACTCCGAGTTTGTCGCCGAGTTATTCGCCTCTCTTTAAAGTTCTTGAGTTTCTAATGTATTTTGTTGATAAAGATGTCGTACGGGCACCCGAGGAGTCTAGAAAAGAAACCGTTAAGGGAGGGCCCCCCAGGCATCAACTGAATCCTAACAGCCTCATTCCGAATTCAACTGCATCTACGTGGCTCTAAGAAGTTCCCGCTAGATCAAAAGGTAACTACCAAAAAGGGTAGACCTCAAAAGATGAACGGTTCTGCAAACCTTCATTTCCTCAAACACTGCAAAAGCTCTTCTTCTTTCACTTAAAAAATAAAAATAAAAATAAATAAATTTTTTGTACGATAATGTGAGATGAAGAAAATTCGAGATACCCACATAAATATCATTACCAGTGATGATGCTAACAGCAATAGTACCAAGGAAGGCGATTGTAAGATAAACAGAAAGAATTATTATGAACTCTCTTTGTCTTTGATGTTCTCTCTCTGGTGTTTTGTATTTTTGTTCTACTCTCGATTTGGTCATAGCCATGAAAATGGAGGAGGTACACATAATTCCAATGCTTTCTTGATTTTTCACTTTTCTATAAAATGCCCCATATATTGTTGAGAAATTTCATAAGCTGGTTTTCCACCATGAATCTAATTTTATGCAGATCCTAAGTTCTCCATTCGGGAAAAAATCAAATTAGAAGAGATAGTGCGGAGTTTCCTTGGTAATTATTCAACCATAGATTGTAAGCCTCATCCACAACTGCAACAGCAAAATGCTAGTAAAACCGTGCAAGAACATAGCAATGATAGAGCTTCTAGATCAGCATATCTTGGTCTCGATGAATTCCGAACCAAAACGATGCAAGGGAAAGTAGAGGAAGCAGATTGTCAGCTTGGGAACATCACCCATCGACTCGAGCCTGACGGAACGGAGTACAATTACGCGTCTGCTTCTAAGGGAGCCAAAGTCTTGGGTCACAACAAAGAAACAAAAGGTGCTAGCAATATCCTGGGTAAGGACCAAGACAAGTATCTACGAAATCCATGTTCTGTCGGAGACAAATTTGTTGTCATCGAGCTCTCCGAAGAAACTCTAGTTGATGCCATCAAGATTGCTAATTTCGAGCACCATTCTTCTAACTTCAAGGATTTTGAGTTTTCCGGCAGTCTGACATACCCGACCGAGACATGGACTCCACTAGGGAAATTTGTAGCTGCCAACGTCAAACATGCACAGCGGTTCATGCTGACTGAACCCAAATGGGTAAGGTACTTGAGGTTGAAGCTGCTCAGTCACTATGGGTCAGAGTTCTATTGTACGTTGAGTATATTAGAGGTTTATGGCATTGATGCGATCGAGAGGATGCTTGAAGATCTCATTGTGGTTTCCCAAGGGACAGACCCCCCTAATCAATCTTCGGATTCCAAAATGATAGGAAATCCATCCTTGGGATCGGAGGACGGTTCTTCTGATAAAGAGAGAACTGCTCAACTTTCGAATGGGGTAGGTTCAGGTAACGAAAGAGTCGAGGAAGATCAAAAGGTCAATAAGGAGAGCGGCAAAACTGCACCCTTGAAAAAAACGGTCCTTAATCATGTGAACGAAGTTAGGAGAGTGCCTGGTGATACTGTACTAAAGATCTTAATGCAAAAGGTGAGGTCACTAGAGGTGAACTTATCAGTGCTGCAAGAGTATATCAAAGAACTAAATAGGAGGAATGAAGATGTTTTGCCAGAGATCGAGAAGGAGTTAACCCGAAGTACCTCGCTTCTGGAGAAAGCGAATTTCGAAATCAGAGCTCTTACTGAATGGAAAGAGGCCACGGTAACAGACTCTTCATTCCTTAGTGGTGATTCTGAAATTCATACATGTTTACGGTTCCATAACCTATATATATTCCTTTCTTTTTAGGAGAAAGCCAATATTAAGCTGCATCCGTGGAAATCTATGGTAACATCTCAAATAGAGATGTTAGTCAGAGAAAATGCCATGCTCAGGTCTGTTCAATCTTCCTATACTTCCTGCCTCTTAAGTATTTGACATCTCTTTTACATTTTCATATCTGATACTCTTGTATATGGATCATGTCAGGTCGGACGTCGAAAAGGTTTTACAAGATCAAGCAAGTTTAGGAAACAAAGAACTTGCCGTGCTAGCAGTGAGTTTTTTCTTTGCGTGTGTCGCAGTTCTCAAGCTAGTTTCTGAGCAAGTCTTGAGGTTTTTTAGGGACTCCAATCATAAATCTCAGTCAATTAATAGAGCAAGTACAGGTTGGGTTTTAGTATTAGTTAGCAGCAGTTTAACGACATTCATCACCTTACTCTACAGTTAAAATTCCATCTTTTTGTGATAGATGGTTGTACAGAGATTTTGGCATTCCTTTCAGACGTTTATATTGTCAATCTAAGTGAGTGACCGAAACGATGTTGATTGCTTTTTGTTACCAAAAACATATCACAGCTTTAATACAATTGAAGTCACTTTGAAACACTTGCAATTTATACCACAAAAATTTCAACAGATGAACAATAATTCTTGTATCAGGAGGCCAACCAAGATATTTTCTGGCAACTTGTACTCTGAAACTATAGCGAAAATTGAATGGTTCAAAACCATAATTCTAAGGGGAAAAAACATTGAAGCATCCAATCATCGATTAACCATTTCTAGTAATTTGACATATCTAAAAAATTATACAGATTTTGAGATAACCATTTTTGTTACAAAAAGCTTTAAATCCTTGAAATCCAAGATTTGTACCGTTCAGGTTTAGTGGATGGATTGTCTTCTTTTGCAGACCATTCTACTTATTCCTTGACCACTCCCCACTTTTTCCACCCATCTTATGCTCAAGCCTCACATCTGTAATTTGGATATCCTTCGAAGCAGCTTTACACATATCATAAACTGTGAGGCCAGCAATGGTAACAGCTGTCATGGCTTCCATTTCTACCCCGGTCTTCCCTGTTGATGCAGCTTCTCCTTCTATCTCAACACTAAAATCCTTCTTGTTCAATGTAAGGTCGACACGGATATGCGTCAAACTGATATTATGACAGAGTGGAATCAGGTTGCTTGTTTGTTTCGCACCATTGACACCAGCAATCTTCGCAACAGTGAGGACATCTCCTTTGGTGATCTGATTTGCAGAGACCAAATCGAACGCCTTTTGCCCCAGAATAACTTTGCAACCTGCAATGGCAACTCTCTTTGTTGTTTCCTTCAAAGATACATCCACCATTTGAGCCTCCCCAGTTCTGCTAATGTGGGTTAGGTGCTGGTCGTGTACATTTTCTTCGATGCCTGGAGGTACAAACGTAGTGTCTTGAGTTAAGGGAAGGTTGTTCATAGAGCTATTACTACCAACAGGAGGAGCATCGCCAAAGACCGACTCCATCTCCTGCAAATCAAATTAGTGGCCATAATGCAAAAAAGTGTTATAAAATAGAATGATGCAAACATACATTAAAGCCGTTAAATTATACGAAATCCATGAGCGTATAGCTAATAGCTAGCTCTAGTTTGATTCTCCCTCGATTAAGAGGTTTTAAATCTCAATCTAACTGAGTGGTTAAGATATTTAAAGATCAAGGTGGTGTTTAGTTCGAAATCTGGATACAGCTCGGTGCATCACTAAATAGGGCTTGGTCTAGTAATTTCACAAATGATTTTATGTTACCACTCAACAGAAACAGCCAAAATGAAGAACTAATAGAATGGCGTTTTTTTTTTTTTTATGATGATACAGAACTTCTCCTGTGATATAAACGCAATCAAAGTTTGATAATTGGTACTCAAGCATGTTATTACCTTGTTGAGCTCTGCAATTGCATTTGCAAGATCTGTGCTGCTTTTGTTAGTGTGCAAGTATCTATTACAAGTACGAAGTTTCGTTGCCATTTGCCGAAGAATCATGGTTGGGTATGACTAAGTTGAGACCTTTTCCTTCCCCAAGAGCTGTAGGAGGATGTGAAAACACAATAATATCAGTTACATGGTCATGGAAGATATTTGATTAGAAAGAGAAAAGTAAAAGCTTAATCCAAATCTTCTTTCAAACAATTCAACATACAAAAAAAGATCATTGCCCTGATTTCTTAAACAATTCCATAACTTCATGAGTTAAAAACTCTATATTGTTTTTGGCCGTTGTATCCCGCAACTCTTGAAATCTAGCTTGCTCGACGGCAAGAAAAGATTAAATACTGTATTGTCTCTTTCCTTGGCTACAATGCTTAGAGAATAAAAAACGAAGTACTACACATGAACACCACAAGAATGAGGAAACTAGCAAAACAATGTAGGAATGAACCGACTTTCATTCCAATTGAGCTATGTGATGTTATTTCAGTCTACCAACCAAAATTACATCTCAAACTAACCTTAATCTAGTAGTGACCACCAAAATTATGGTAAAGGATTGCTTCAAGAATCAGCTGAACTTTTTACTTCAATGAACCAATGGGTTTTGTTACTTTTAATATAATAGTAATCATTTACTGGATCAAGCATGGAAGAAACACAATGGCATGCGGTCGAAAAACTTTCAGCATTCCCTCAGAAGCTTCTCTTCTTTAAAAACAAAAGTGCACAAATACAAATTTTTCTATGAGGCATTTTTACAAACAGTTACAGTTCGGAAACTTATGATTCAGCAGGAAAAGATACACTGAATCCATATAAACCAAACTTTACCATAAAGCATGAATTCCTTCAGAACAAATTGGAAAACTGATCTCCTACGGATTTCAACAAACACAAAAGTTCACAATAAGGTTTGAAATACTGAATCCATATAAACCAAACTTTTCGATTGCAAACCAGTTCAGGAAGCAATCACTAATCTTCAACAGCAACTGAATGTTTCCATAAATAAAACGAAAGCAGTGACTCAAAATGAAGCAAGAAAATAAATCAACTGAAGTTCCGAGTTGCTCATCCATAACCGCCACTTACCACACCACTGACACTAGTCCGTCAGTTCCGAGTTTTTTCTAGAGGAAATCGAACAAAAACCCCTCATTTTGATGGGCCTTCACAATTATCCTTATAAGGGGTAAATTTAAAGTCCATCCACTTCTGTTTTTTCTTTAATCCCGTAAGTATCCCCACTAAATTTTAAAGGAAAAACGATCAAATCTTTGATTTCAGTTTCAGATCTAAGAGATTTCTCTCATCTCTCTTCGTTTTCGACCATCACCACACCAGCGTTTCTACTTCCGCCAACCCCATCACAACCACCATCTTCCACCCCCACTATCACAACCATGGCAGATTAATTTTCGTCAATAGGGGAACATCTGGAGCGGAAATTTTCTAAGTTTTTGGTGAGCGAGCGGCCGGTGAAGACGTTCATGAAGGTATTTTATTTGTTCAATCTGGATTGTTTGAATGGATTTTTTTTAGTAAATTTTTATAAGTTTTTTGGATCTGGATCATTGGATTTTGTGTTGTCTTTTTTTGCAAATTTTGGGAGAATTTTTTGATTTTGTTATGGGATAATAATGCTAGAGTTTTTATTTTGGTAGATTCAAAATGCGTAAAAATGAAAACATCGTTGAGAGCTGTGAAATGTATGGAATTATAAGTAAGAAATATTTAGTCACAAGGATGTGTTCAGTTTTGTAATTAGATCAACCGAAGGAAATTTTTTATGCTGATGATTACAGTTGACTTTCATGCACAAATATTACTCGATTTGTGGAAAAGGTGTGGGGTTTAGTGTGTAAGTTGTCTTCTCATGGTACTGAATTGGTGATTGTAACTCAGAGACACATGGTTGTCTTGTTTTGCTCATGCTCATAGGAATGTAATACTATTTACTAACTAGGATAGGTTTAATGTGGAGGCATATATGAGTTTTCATGGTTAGTTTAGGAAATGTAATGGATTAGGAATTATAAGTAAGTTTGATTTTGGTGTATCTGGAATAGGTAAAAATGGAAGTGAAAAATCATTGTTGAGAGCTTGCATTAGGAATTACAAGTAATTCTCTATTCCTAGAGAAGCAATGCAAAAGTATAAAAACCTTGTAGACCAAATTTAGTAACAAAAACTTATGGAATTTTTAAGGTCCAATTGCAATCTCGAGCTTTATGGAATGTGATGGAAATTTGTATTTTATGTGTGTATGCATGCATCATTTATGTAGCAGGGAGTATTGACTTCGTTACCGTGTATGAGAATGGTAGAAATGATCTTGTTACTGATTAATCTTGTTAGTACTTATTAGTGATGTCACATATTTACGTCATTAGTTTATTGATGAATTCATTTGCAAGGGAGAACAATCAATGATTGCTACAGCCTTGACATTAAGGTTTCTTCTTTTAATTGGATTATGTGCAGGACCATTTCGTGTTCACAGATAGACTAGATTTCTCAGATGGAGTTTCAAACTGTGATTCTATTGCAGTAAGGAAATATGGTTGGGTTGTGTACTTTGTCTAGAGAATCCTGACAGTGTAGTGGTCAACAGTTCAGCTGATATACACAACAACATTACATAGATTGATTATCTTATTTACCTAGACTGTGAGTTTCTTGTTTTCAGAGAAAAATGCAAAAATTCACAGCCAACTAGCCAAGATAGTGAGTATGATGAAAGAAGAAAAACTTTTTGCTTCTCAAGATGGGCCGATTATCCTTTCGCAGGTTTGTTTTCATGTTTATGGCACTTCAATTACGTCAATTATTCGTTGAATGCTAGTAAGTAATTTTCTCTTTTGGGTTTGTAAATTGAAA
>JAJJMA010142697.1:0-13168 GCA_023529015.1 Papaver nudicaule
AATCCTAAGTCATCTTTACTTATAGGGTAGGTCCCTCTTTACCATTCCAAGTCCTAATTGATTATATATTCCATAACGTTGTGGTTTCCTAATAATTCGGAAATCTGACAGATTACGAATTACTTCAAAGAACGATTGATACAGTCTAATCCGTAAGGATTCCTGAGAAACTTCCTTCATGAAAGTTGTTCATATGCGAGTTTCCCATGACATACTAAAATTTCATAATTTTTAGAAATATAGGCTGGCCTGGGCGATTTTTAGAGTAAGTGGCGTGCAAACTGTCTAGAAATCTGAATATGACCTAACGTTATGGTCCATCCCTATACATCCTATAATAGACTTCCTACTAAGATTATTATGCTATGCAATATAGCTTATTATCATTCATGTATCCTATCTTTAGGTCTTGAATGGGAAATGCTCATGCATTCTTGGTTATGGCTACGATGTGTTAGCATAACTCGCATTTCTCTCCTGATTATAGACTTGCTTCTATAATCAGTGCTACATTTCTTATCATGGCTCATGGCTGTGACTTATGTTATTTTAGGAATTCATATGTCTATATTACTTAGGAAATTGGTGCATTATATGCCACAAGCCAATCTCTCATATTTATGGCATACGAAGAGTCATATTTACTTGACTATTGCCACAGAGGGTTGCTGAAATCCTCAGTCTAAATGGCGATTGCATAGCTCAATCCTTAGACTATTCTCATTGGTTTAAATGGGGATTGCCCAGTTCAATCCTTAGACCAAGCCTAAAAGAGATACACAAGCTTATCGCTTAATTCTCTATTTATATGCAAAGTCCTAAGTTTACCAATAAATGGTACGACTTGCACTTAGTCAGCTCTGACTTAACAAATATTCAATACTTAACAAATCTTACGAGAATCAAGTAAGTTACATGGGGGATATTCTTTAGGGTTTTGGTTTGGCGGTCTATGGCACGTGTGATTGCAACGGCTCAATCACTCAACGGGAAAGAAACAAAGTCGTGTGAACGTTGCTAGAAAGATGGGATGAGAAAGTGGGCTGTTAGTCTTCCCTAATATTAGGCGCAAGACTCTTAACAGTTGGCCCCACTTACTCCACACTCCCACTCTTCCACTTCTTCCACTTCTTACGAGATCAGTTGGAATTATATTGCTATAAATAGGTCACTCGACCAGTTTGAAAAACAAGTTCAACAAGTTCATCAGAACAATCAGTTTAATTCATTGCAGTACAATCAATTCATCTCATCGATAATTGATTAACTCTTCTCATTCAGCATTCAATATCTAGTGAGAACTGAATATCCATTCTTTTAGCAATTTTATTCACAACATCACAGAAATCATAGCAATTCTCTGATCTCATCTTTCTCGGCTTCCCTCCCTTAAACCAACCCTATTTCCTCTTCTTGTAACTGAAGCAATACTCGACCGGCCATTTCTTGGTTTAGGCGAGTCTTGTTCGCTCTTGACCTCTCGAATACCATTACAACTTCACACTTTACCCCTCAGATTCTCTTTATTGTTTTACACCTAAAACATTTGGCGACCACAGTGGGAGGTCATTATCTCAGTTGTAAGAAAAATATTTGAAACTAGGAGGCGGAGTTCAGAGAACACTAACTCTCCAAACATCACCAGTGGTCCCACAACCTTAGCTGTTACAAGTGGGGCTACCACTCCTCGAGTCAGTGGCGTCATCAGCTCTGCTGGTCCCACCATCCAAAACGTGAATCATATCACGTCTCAAAACCTTAATGTCATGGTTACCCTACCTCATGTTCTGGGGGCCACTTCATCTCATTCTTTCACTACCACAACTACCCTACCTCATGTTATGGGGGCCACTTCATCTTTATCCTCTGCTACCACGGTTATGGGATCCACTTTCACTCTTGTAGGAACCACCTCTACAATTCCTGATAATCCTTACACTCCTATCTCAAGCCACGTAGAAGCTTTTCTCTTTGGGCCCCGCACTGGAGAAACAAGGAGTACTGAGAATTCACCTAGCATGGCGGATCTAATGGAGACTCAACAATATCTAGCCCTAAGTCAGAATAGCATGGTGAAAACCCAATTGGAGTTGCTATCTTGTTTGAGAACTCTCTCAGAACGATTAGCACCACCAACAAACCCTGTGATAACTCGTGGAGAACTCCCTATCAACCATGACAGAGCGGGCCCATCTCAAATTCACGTCAATCCTGATGACCAAGAAGTTCATGTCCATACCACACGTGGGCCAAGCACAGGTTCTCAACATAACTTCGTCACTCGTGAAGATCTGCAAAATCTCCTGCAAGCTCAGAACGTGGAAAATTCAGATTTATTTCATCGTCATCAACCTATATATCCAATTGAAGTTCAACGTGAGTCTCTTCCTGAAGGATATGTTACACCTTCATTCTCAATGTATAATGGTATTGGAAATGCTCGAGAACATATATCTCATTTCCTAGAATCATTGGGAGTGCATGAAAGAAGTCAAACTGTATGTCCCAAAGAATTCTCGAAATACCTGACTGGGAAGGCATACACTTGGTATAATAATCTAGTCCCAACAATATTCTCAGCCGGAGCCAGATGATTAATGCTTTCCTTAAGAAGTACTTCTTTGTGTCTGAGCAACTCACCCTCTCTGATTTGGGGAGACTTTATCAGCAAAACAATGAACATCCAGACGATTATGTGACGAGGTTCAGAACTCGAGCAGTGGATTGCAATGATCCAAATGTGACAGAGTTGCAGTTGGTGGATCTCTGCATCAATGGAATGATACCAGTATATCGAGCTTTATTGGAGAATCTGGATATTAACAATTTCACCAAGCTCCATAAATCCGCCAAACGATCCGCTACTACTGCACTCGTATTACTAGAAAGACCCAGACCTGTGAAGGTTGAAGAAAGTCGTGGTGAGACACGTGCTAGCAAACGACTCTTCAACAAGCAATATAGCTATCTTCCCTCAAACCATGTCGTCATTGAAGGTGTTAAAAGAAAGGCGCCTACTCCTGAGGCCCCACAATTGAAACGTGTGACCCCAACCCAATCTCAGGCTCCTGCCCGGGTCCCAGCTACTGCTTCTGCACCAAAGGCACCACGACAACAGAGGGAATTTCCTAAGATTCCAGATTTCCCTTGTACAATTGATGAAGTGATAGAGCTCCTGGAAGCATGGATTCAAGATGGTGTTATCAAGTTACCTCCTGTACAGAGAGAGCCTACAACACAAGAAATGACTGATCCCAAGTATTGTCATTTTCATAGATTCGTCAGTCATCCCACCAGCGAGTGTCATCAACTCAAGCAAATATTCAATGAAAAGATTGAGTCAGGGGAGTTGAACTTGGGGACTGAGGGTGTGCATAAGAATCCACTCCCTCAGCATCAGCCTCAATGTCAACATCATCCCAACATTCGAAATTTCACTATCTCCGGGGAATCTGTCAAGCAAACCGCTAATTATTTGATGGAAAATCTATGTGAGCTCTTGCATTTTTCCAAGAACCAGCGAAGAAACATTTTCGCAGCCTTCAACTGGATTGCTAGTGGTAAATAAGTACTTGTACCAGAAAGACATGGAGAAACTCAATCAAAACCTGATGATGTTACACCAGAGATGATGGCTGGAGGGAAGCGCATCCTAATACCACTCATCTCTGCCCGTCTCAAAGGCATGAATTTCGAGAAGGTTCAAATTGATGCTGGTGTTATGGTTAACCTAATCCCAATCAAAACACTTCAAGCAATTGGGATTTCCAGACATGATGTTATTTATTACCCCACGGTGATGAAAGATTTAAAAGGAAATTTTCAAGATGTGTACGGTCACATTACTTTGGATCTGAAGGTGGACTCGACTCGCATCAAAGAAAAGTTCCATGTAATAAAGGAAGATAATGAGCATGATATGATTTTGGGGTGTCCCTGGCTCCATGGGAAGAGATTTGTACCTACAGTCTCATCAGTAATCATCAAGGGCCAAGATCTCATGTTCGACCAAGAAAGCTGCAACGTGGGAAAGCTGGAGTACCATGTGGGGTCAGAAATTCTGATAATATTCAAAGAGGTACGTGAAAGTGATTTGAAATATTTAATTCAGAACTATTTAGTTAATGGGAATCTTATCCAGCGTGTCCCTACACAAACACTGGATAATTCTCTAACATGGGGACTTGATTGCATCAAGTCTATCAAATCTCTTGAGACACCTCGTGAGGGAATTAAGGCCAAAGCTGCAGAAAAGTGGGCCCGAATAAAGCAACGGCCATATAGGTGAAAGACACCTGAGATTTCATGGGAGCCTAAGGCTTTTCAATAAGGGAATAAGGTTATGCGACACACTAATCGAAAGGGAGTTTCTGTTTCGGGGTCCACATCAAATTGGGAGGGACCTTATGTCAGATCTGGAGTCATACCTAATGCACAATACATGATAAGCGCAATACATGAGAGGCCTTCAAACATGGTGATCAATGACAAGTGGCTTAAAAAGATATAGAGATTCGAGCCGAATTCTTCTATAATTTATTTTCCGTAATTTCCAATTCCTACAAAAGAAAAGTGAAAGCAATCTCTTGCCTTTTAGCAATTTAATTCAAAAATCAAATTCAAAACCTATGAGTTCAAAACAATCAATCCCTACAAACCATTTTTTCAATAAACCAAATAAAAGCAAAATAAAATTCTACTAAGAAAATGTTTTGCTCCTGAAACCCTTCAGAAACAACCATCTAGTGAAGATTTTTCTCCTTCATCAACTGCCTTCTTTATTTGGGCAATATCAACAGCTTTTTTCTTCAAATCAATAGTCAACTTACGAAGCTTTTCAGCTTCAACATCATAATTTCTCTCTTCTTGATTCACCAAGTCACGAGTGAACTTACCAACAACAGCACGCCTTGTTCGAACATATTTGATTCTCGCCTGAAGCCACGACAAGTCGAGTTTGAAGATTTCTAATTCAGTGATTAATTCCTCTATTTCGCATTATAACTCATCAGTGACATCCTTTAATGGGGTAGCATCTATCTTTGTTATCAACACCATGAAGTCAGCTACAATGCCTATGAATGTGTAGAAGTGAATACTCTTTCCAGCAGTAACAAGATGACTGTAGCGACTCCATATTTTATTATAGAGTGGGACGTGTTCCTTTGGAACATTAAATCCTCCCACTAACTCATGCTCAGGGAGAGTCACCTCATGAGACGGATTATACGTCATACCAACAGAGGGAAATTCCTGGAGGATCCAAGTAGTTGGAGCATCTACACCAATAATGTCGGGATTCCCATAAATTTGAAGTTCTTTACCGACATCTACACCATCCTCCTCCGATAACCTCCGCCTCCGATAACCTTCTCCTCCGATAAACTTCTCCCTCTCTCTGATAACCTCTGCCTGAACTAAACCCGCAGATTCACCTCCTCGACCTCCCCCTGACCACCACCATCACCTCGATGGGTTAGGTTGTGTTGGGGTGGGAGGTTCCCTCTTCTTTCTGTCTGTCTTTCTTTCCCTGTTTGGTTCGATTCCACTTGGTTTCCTCTCTTATGAACATGGCGGGAATTGAATTTTAGTTGTTGTTATCTATGTATGTTGCTGATTGTCGCAAGTTACAAATTGAGCGGCAGGTGTTTTCCAATTGAACTGCCTTTTGGGTGTAGTCTTGTTTGATGCTACAGTTGCACATCAGCTGTTTGATATATTGGCCGAATGGCATCTGAAGGTAAAAATCTGTTTATTTGCCCATTTAAAGACTACCATGGATGCTCTGATGGGATTGTGAGTAAGGGGTTCTCATGCTTGATTGCTCACATGAAGAGTTCACATCTTGGAAGCGATGAAAGGAAGAATGTAATGAAGGAAGCTATAAGGAATGACTTGGATCTTTTCCTTGGTTTGGAGGATGCTTTGAAGACCTTGAAACAATGGTTGTGTTGTGATTGTATGAGCTTTCATGCTTGGAGTAGGGCATGTAAACATGAAGGGAACCGTGAGATTCGTCCTACAACAGGAGCAATTGATGGAAGCATGCTTGAAGTCATCATTGGGGTACCTCGACCCTGTCCACAAGTGAGTCTAGTGCAGTTGGGAGATGGCCTTGAACTGAATGTGGAGACACTAGATGTTGTTTTCAAGGCTCCAGCTTGTACTGTGAAGAGTATTCCAAGAGGATGTAGGCTAGCATTCGCACACGCTCTCAAAGCAACACTTCTAAAGGTAGTGGCGGAACCTAGGTCTGTGGCACAGTGGATTAAGCTTTTGTTGCTCCCTCGTTGTACACTGAGAGTCTTTAGACCTAAAAGTAGAACGAAACGCAAATCTGGGAACCGCAAGGCACTTCAACAAAAACTTATCCTTCAAGCTTTGGCGACTTGGGGTGAGGTTGGTGGTGTACATAAGCTTGTGAGGGAGGTTTTAAAGGCACCGAGGATAGCGTTTGTAGGGAACGATGATGACAAAGAGGAAGGTAATAAATTGAACACCAACGTCAAAACATGTTTACGCAAGGTAGCAGATGGTCATTTTACAGCGGCGGTTAAGGCAATCAGTTCATCCGGGGTAGCGCCAAATAATGCAGATACAAGGAAAGCTCTTGAAGACAAACATCCAGTTACTCCCCCTCCCACGAAACCAACTATCCCATTGCATGAGTCCCCTTTAGTCGCAGAGGAGGGTACTATTTTAAACTGTATAAAATCTTTTCCCAAGGGAACTTCGTGTGGAAGGGATGGTCTTCGAGCACAACACCTTTTGGATGCCTTTTGTGGGGAAGGTTCAGCTGTCTCTACTGAGTTGGTTCGGGCTATCACGTTGGTTGTCAACTTGTGGCTTGGAGGGAGGTGCCCGCTTAGTCTTGCAGAGTACATTGCATCGGCGCCCTTGACACCTCTACTTAAACCAGACAAGAGCATTCGCCCTATTGCCGTTGGGACAATTTGGCGTCGTTTAGTATCTAAAATGGCCATGAAAGGAGTAGGAATAGACATGACAGCATACCTACAAGACTTCCAGTTCGGAGTAGGGGTCTCCGGAGGAGCAGAGGCGATTCTTGATGCAGTGAACAGGTTTGTCAATAAGCATCACAGTGACCACAACCTTACAATGCTCACTGTAGATTTTACAAACGCCTTCAATCTAGTTGACCGAACGGCCATGTTACTTGAGGTGCGAAAGATTTGTCCATCTATATCGTCATGGGTAGAATACTTGTATGGTCAATCTGCAAGATTGTACGTTGGAGACTACCACATTTATTCGTCTACAGGAGTGCAACAAGGTGATCCTTTAGGTCCATTGTTATTTTCGTTAGTGCTTCATCAACTTGTGACAAGGATTAAAGAACATTGTGCACTATCATTACAAGCCTGGTACCTTGATGATGGTACTATTATTGGTGACACTGCAGAAGTGGCAAAGGCACTCAAGGTCATCCAGACAGAGGGTCCTGCTTTGGGGCTTATATTGAATATTAAGAAAACAGAGATTTTTTGGCCCTCTTGTGACGGACGAAAGTTAAGTAATGGTATGTTCCCCACGGAAATCTCAAAACCGGATAGAGGGGTAAAATTGCTGGGAGGGGCCATTAGTCTAGACTCTGGGTTTGTGAAGGGACTCGCAATTAAGAGGGCAGAAAAGGCAGTAGAATTGATGCATATTTTATCAAAACTTCGTGATCCCCAGAGTGAGTTGCTACTCCTTCGTACATGTATGGGTATTGCGAAGCTACTGTTTGGGCTTCGTATTTGCCAGCCAGAGTGGATGGGAGAGGCAATAGAGATATTCGACGGAGGGTTGAGAGATGTGATAGAGGATATTGTGGTCTGTGGTGGTTCATTCTTCGGAGATCTGCAGTGGAGGCTATCAACCCTACCTATTAGGTACGGAGGACTTGGCTTATACTCGGCCAGTGAGGCATCCCAATATGCCTTTCTTGCATCACGTGTACAATCATGGGGACTGCAAGATCATATCTTGAGGGACAGCGAAGTAGAAGGCATGGATGATAGTTTCATCAAAGCTCTAGAAAAATTACAGGTAACTCTTCCTGATTTTGACTTTAGTAGCTTCACCGATAAAAACACCGCCCCCTCTAAAGCCCAAAATACTCTGGCGAGTGCTTTTTTTGGTAAGGTAGTTAAAGACATAGATGGAGTTTACCAGTTATCCGATCGACAAAAAGAAGTTTTTGGCTGCCTACAGGCACCACATGCCCAAGATTTTCTCCTTGCTATCCCTATTGAGGGCCTTGGACAGAAGATTTCGCCTTTGGAGTACCGTGCCATTCTCAGATACAGGTTGATGATCCCCCTATACCCACCAGATACCAAGTGCCCCGCTTGTTTCACTGGATGTTTGGATCCCTTTGGAGAACATGCAGTTCATTGCAAGGTAGACCCAGGATTTAAATATAGACATGATCATGTGCGGGATACATTGTATGATGTATTGTGGAGAGCAGGTATCTCTGCGAAGAAAGAGGCGGCTGTTAACTTTCTTACAGATCCTCTTGAAGGAATATCGACACTTCGACCGGCGGATGTTCTTATTTTTGGATGGGTTAACGGGAAGCATGCATGCGTCGACCTTACTGGGGTCTCTCCTTTAGTGAGCTTGAGGCACGGTACGTTCACAGTTGGACAAGCTGCCCTACGGGCTGCCTCAGGTAAGGTTTCAAAACATGAGAAAGCTTGTAGTGACAATGGACATGCTTTTATTCCTTTCGCTTTTGATACATTTGGTTTCTTAGCTCCAGAGGCGGTTGGGCTCCTCAAGAGGGTACAAAACGTCATGCACAGTAATGTCATGACGCCAGGGTCGAGGGAGTTTGTATTTAAGAGAATGGGATTTGCAATTCAAAAGGGGCTTGCGGCGCAACTTGTTGCTCGCTTGCCTGCTAAGTCGATGTAATTTTGTAAATAAATTAGAATTAAACGGGAATTCAATAATATGTTTCAAGCAATATATATTAAAAGCTTAGCATAAGAGGACGATTAAGCCTACCTTGATAAGAGAAGAGTTCCCGGCAACATCATCAAAAGTCTTACTAATGTCTCGTCCGACTCTGTTATTGTGAGTGTCGTTGATCTTTTCACCCACAAAATAGCTATCTTCCATCTCTTCGTTACCACCAGAAGGCTATAGGAGCAAACAAGGTGAGAATAAAATCCCAAAATATTTTATTTCAAATCAAAAGAGTGACAAAAGTAACCTGTGTAGCATCAAGTGTTATGGAGGATTTGGGTCCTGTTGTTTCTCCACTTTTATTTCGCTCTGTTGTGCCAGGGGATTTGCGCGGTGTATCGTCCGGAGTTGCTTGACCAAAGAGCGAGCTTTGGCCAAAGGAAGTGAATAAAGCACTCTCAAAGCCTGGAGAAGGTCCATTCTACATTGAATGAGAAAAGAAATTCATCAAAATAAAGTGTTATAGCAGCTCACATCATTTTCTCGAAGAAGAACTTTTCTGACGTATCTGAATTCTGACAAAGTACTGCAGAAAACGCAAAAACTGTACAAATCCTTAAGGAATTTGGAAAAGTGTCCTTCACGAAAATTGTTCGTATGGATGTTTTCTATAACATTCTAAAAGAGCTTAATTTTTGGAGAAGCCTACTGGCCGGAATAAATTTTTGACTGAAACAACATGCAGTCTGCAATATTTCTGGAGGTTGCGTCAACTTGTGGCACATGAAATAACGGGCAAACAAGGTTGGAATTCAGATTTTATGTGAAAGCTACAGATGTCCTCTTTCTAACTTGGGGTCAACCATATAAATCCAATGTCGGTTGAAGATTTTATGGTCATTCTCGTGTCATGACTCGAAACAGGAAAATCTGACAGGATTTTTACTTGTCTACTAAAGGTGAAAATATAGCAAAGAGAATGAAGTCTTACCATTACCCAATCCTTTGAAAATGAATTGGGGACTTGGTTAGCACTTAAAGGAGTCGCCATGGAGCTGTTGCTAGCTGGGGTGAATGATGATCCACCTGGAAGACGGTTAACACAGAAATATACAGTTTCAGTATTAGTCTCTTGTGTTGCGGCGATGACGAGCTTCTGATTAGGCGGTGGAGTTGGCTGCACAAAAGAATCATGAATAATATGTCAAGATTATCACAAGTCAAGTTTATGCAAGTACTCCAAAGTACAAGATGTGGATAGCTTGTTCAACATATGCTCACCCTGGAACACTCACGGTTCCATGCTGCGCATGGGACTAAATGTTGATGGTGGTTTTTGGCAAGGAGGTCGCAAGAGTAATTTTGCACCAATTTCTGACATCTTGGCGTCGTCAGGTGAATGACTCAAAGCAAGGTATGAGTTTATTTGCAATCAGGATAAGATAATTGGCCATTATGGCCTTATTTTTTATTTTTACGACCATGGCCTAGTGCCATGGTCCACATCCCATCCCTACCTAGCCTACGTCCATCCCATCCAACGGCCTACGACCATCCCATCCTAGCCTACGGCTATCCTACCTAGCCTACACGCCATCCGTCCCATCCAACGGCCTACGACCATCCTATCCTAGCCTACACGGCCATCCCATCCCATGTTGTTGCGGCCATGGTCTAATATCATGGCCCCACTCTACTTGCTTGACCGTGACTTCATGGTCCCACTTAATTTGATTGGTCATAACCTAATGTCATGGTCCCACCTTAAATGCTTGGCCGTGGCTTAGGCTACGACCCCACTTTTATAGCTTGGTCATGGTTAGCACCATGTCCCACTTTGCTTGCTTAGCCGTGGCTTAGGCTACGGCCCCACTTTTATAGCTTGTTCATGGTTAGCTCCATGTCCCACTTTGATTGGCTGTGGCTTAGGCTACAGACCCACTTTTATAGCTTGGTCATGGTTAGCACCAAGTCCCACTTTGCTTGCTTGGTCGTGGCTTAGGCTACGGCCCCACTTTTATAGCTTGGTCATGGTTTGCATCATGTCCCACTTTGCTTGCTTGGTCGTGGCTTAGGCTACAGCCCCACTTTTGTCCCTTGGCCGTGGCTCTTGCCACGACCTCACTTTCATCACTAGGTCATAGCTTATGCTTGACCCCACTTTTATTGTTTGGCCGTGGCTCATGCCACGGCCCCACTTTTATAGGTCGGCCATAAAACACTACTATTGCCCACTTTTATCACACGGCCATAGCTTGAGGGTCCCACTTCTTAATCCTAAGTCATCTTTACTTATAGGGTAGGTCCCTCTTTACCATTCCAAGTCCTAATTTATGATAGATTCCATAACGTTGTGGTTTCCTAATCAAATTCGGAAATCTGACAGATTACGAATTACTTCAAAGAATGATTGATACGGTATAATGCGTAAGGATTCAGGAGAAACTTCCTTCATGAAAGTTGTTCTTCTAGTTTCCCATGACATACTAAAATTTTATAATTTTTAGAAATATAGGCTGGCCTGGGCGATTTTTAGAGTAAGTTACGTGCAAACTGTCTAGTTTTTTTTGTTAAATCCCAAAATTGTATTAAAGATCAAAAAATTCTCATGAAAGAGTTACATAAAAGTAGTATCAAGAAAAGAGACATTGTGTCCCAAAAACTTGAAAACTACGGGAAACAAAAATAAGGTACATTTGGGAATTCAATAGAAGTAAGGAAACTAGGTCTACCCTCGAAAGATTCAACCCTTCCTTCCTGAAGCTCTCCTCCCTTCTTAGCCATCATATCAGCTGCAAAATTTGCTTCTCTATAAGTGTGCACAAAGACGATTTGGTCATAGCATCTGTTAATAGCCATCCATCTACTAATTAGCACCCAAGGGATATGACCATTTTGGTAAGCATAAATAGCCCCTAAAGAGTCTGCCTGTATTCTTATTTTCCTGTAACCAAACTTGTACGCCAATTCTAAAGCATGTAATATAGCGAGAATTTCCGCCCAGAAATTAGACTTCAAACCCAGGCCAATCATCAAAGCACCCATCACGTTAGACTCTGCAACCCTTGCTACTACCCCCAGACCTGCTATACCTGGATTCCCCAAAGCAGATCCGTCACAGCACATCATCAATTCCCCTACGCCAGGAGCAAAATAATAACAAGTAATCGGATCTGCCGTCTTCGTCTTCCTGTGCTTAACTCTGAAAAACTCCAGCACCATCAAGTCTTCTAGTGTGTTGAACATAAAGCCATGTAACCTCATCGAGAACTCATGAATCAGTTGAAAAATTCGCAACTTAAATTGATGAACCGTCATTCTCTTTTAATCAAACACTATCTTGTTCCTATGCTTCCATAGTTCTGATCTTATAACCATAATAACTAGCAACCATAAGTCCTTCATCATTCTACTTCGTCCAACAGCTTGAGCATAACATAAAGACAACCCGTTGACAGGTTGAATACCAAAAATCTGATGTATCCAAGACCATATTTCAGCTGCAAACTCGCAGTTCCAGAGAATGTGTACCAGATTTTCTTCTGCCTTCTTACATACGGAGCATCTACTAACCATGGGAATCCTGAAACGCTTGCTGATAACGTCTGTTGTTGCACAAATCCCACGTTCAATCTTCCAGTTCTGAGCTGATACAACAGGATGGATCTCGCTTCTCCAAATTAGCTTTGCAGCTTCCATTGTAGCATACTGTTTTCGGATGAGATTCCTAGCTGACTTTACCGAGAAAAAACCCTTCTCATCAGGCATCCACACTAGCTTGTCGTTACCACCTGTTGGGGTTGGTAATTGTTCCAAGTGAAGACCTGCATTAATCAAAATGTTAGCAATATTGTTTGGGATGACCCATAGGCCATCTACAATCAGGTCACCTACCCGTGCCACAAATCTGGACTGTTCAGAGTCTGGTATAATGTAATAATCCGCCAGACTTGACTGTCCATACCAAGTATCAAAAAACAAGGAAGTCAATCTTCCATCCCCTATAACTGATGTCGTGTTGTGATCAACAGCCTTGTGAACCATAAGTAGTCCAGGGAGAATTGAAGACTTGGTGTAGTAATCAATAAAAACCCCATTTTTCTTCAAAAACTTCGCTCGTAAAAATTTCGCCCGAACTTTATCGGAATTACGAATATTCCACCATAATTTCATCAACATAGCCTTGTTCATAGTCCTCATTCTAGTTAGCCCAAGGCCACCTTCACTATATGGACAACAAATCTTGTCA
>JAJJMA010142716.1:0-14326 GCA_023529015.1 Papaver nudicaule
AGTAATCGAGAAAGTCATCAGGGATTTTCTTTGGGATCCTAGTGAAGAAAAAAAGGGATATCATCTAATAGATTGGGAAACTCTTTGCAAGCCTTTAAAATGTGGTGGACTGGGTATTAAATCTCTACGAAGTATGAACAAGTCTTTACTTTGTAAGTGGTTGTGGAGATTCAACAAAGAGAAAGAAGCTCTTTGGAGGAAAGCTATTGTTTCTAAGTATGGCTCCTCCGGTTTTGGTAAAGAAACTAAGGCTCCAAAAAATTCACAGGGTTGTAGCCTTTGGAAAGGAATTCATAAACAACTTGATTTCTTTAAAACTAACTCTATGACGCAGGTGGGGAATGGAATTTCTACACGTTTCTGGGAAGACAAATGGTTAGGAGATCTCCCCTTCTCGGAATCTTATCCAGCTCTCTATGACGCTACTTCTACAAAGAATTGGTCTGTGGCTTTGGCAGCAAGCACAATCTCTAACTGTGGCTCCTGGAATCTGTACATATAACTGAGATTAACTCAAGCTCAAATTAACGAGGTTTGTTCTTTGACTGCCATTCTTGAATCTTTTTGCTTAAAACAAGGGCATGATCAGTTGAAATGGAGTTTGGATAAAACTGGAAATTTCTCGGTTAGTTCTAGTTATTCAGAGATGGCTTTGGACAACGAGTTACCTATCCTTAATCTCAGTGTGTGGTCGAGGTCCTGGCCTCATAGAGTAGGCTTCTTTCTCTGGCTAGTGTACTACAAAAGGATCACTACAATGGATACGTTATACAAGAAAGGAAAGATAATCGTCAACGGATGCCTTCTCTGTTGCAAAGCGGCAGAAACTGCTCCTCATCTCCTCTTTCATTGCAGTTATGCTTCTCAAGTCTGGAAGCCTTTTAGTGAGGTAACTGGTACTCAAGGGACTATGCCTAATTGCATAGATACAATTATCAAGAGCTGGAGATGTAACCTGATTCATCCAGTTGGCAAAAAGCTATGGTCTGTATTGCCTGCGGCAATATGCTGGACCATTTGGAAATCAAGGAATAGGACAATTTTCGAAGGTGTGTCTACTCCAGTTGACAAAGCTATTGAACAAGTCAAGATTCAGGCCTACTTTTGGTGCAAGGATTCGGAAAGTCTAAGGGGTTTATCTCTTGATCATGTTCTCGCAGTTTGGGACACATTTTTCATCTTATAGTCTTTCTATTGTTGCTTAGTCTTTGCGGCTTTTTGGGTTTTTTTCTTAAGGCTTTTTGGTTTGAGGTCTTTCATGACCATTGTATTGGGATGTTTCTGCAACTCTTTGAGCTCTCTTTAGCTTACCTCTGGTAGGCTCTTTTATAAAATCTTTATATTTGCTGATAAAAAAAAAAAAAAAGGAGCATGTAGACCTATTTGGGGAACCTACAAGTAGTACTCTTTTGGTGTTGCGTGGTTGGTGTGACATGAAACTAATGAAGACAATATAGGATACACTAGCACATTCAATTTATCATCTAACTGGGTACAAATGATGATCAAACACATGCCTTTCCTGTATGTGTGTGTACTACATTACCAGGACGACATTTGCTTTCTTACCGTCTAAACTGAGATAAGCATCTTACATACATCAAACAGAACTCAGGTAGCATGGTAACTGTACCTGGCCTCTCACCCACATTAAGTTCCTTGCTGGATCAGTTTTGTAGACCCAAACATTTTTTTACCGTGACTTGCACCCCACCCATTTGCCCAGACATCTTTCTCCCCTTGAAAACCTGTTTCACGTTAAAAGAATAAGAAAATGTCACGCCAAACCCACAGTGGATACGAAGTCCAGTCAGGAATTACATCAAGCACATACGAAATTTAATAGCAACGCAGTTTTAAATTAGATGCCAAAAAGGATGTGTGAAAATAGTAACACATGTGATCCAGAATATTTTCCTGAACTGATTCCAGTAATCGTAAAAGAATATGATCAGCGCAGAGCAGTACGATTACCATCAGTTAATTTAACCAAATGAAATCTGTGTCCATTAATAGGCTGCAAAATCATATTACATACACAACCACATGATTCATATAACCATCATGTTACATATTGACATTTGAAAAGTTTTTTAAGTACATTAAAAGGACAAGTACCTTTCCAGGAGCATCTCTTTCACCAGTAGAACCAGGACCTCTGTGGAATTTTGATGAAGTATGCATTATTGTTGTCTGAGATTGAGAGAGATTTCAGCTTAAGTTAGGTAAAACATTTTATCGTCGACGGAGAATTAATCTCAACACAGCTTTGTAATGAACTCCTCTCTTTGCCTGATTTGACATATCTTACAAAGTGTTTTTGTGGTTGCTCTTGTATTAGTTTTGGTAGTCGTTGCTTCCTTTCTTCTACTGTGAGCTATAAAAATTAGGCAATTACGTACCATCAATGCTAAGATTGAACCTATGCGAATTTCATTATGTATCTGTTTGCTGGTATAAACCATTTTGCCATATTACGTACTGTACAAGGAGAGAACGATAGTTCCATATTTGACATCCTCAGCCGGCCACTCTTTACATGCTTCTACAATCTTGGTGGGAAGTGGGAACTCCTCGAGATCAATCATAATTCATAGGACACCCACAAGACAATTAGCACCATACCAAACTGATTTCAATAATGCTCTTGCTCCCAAAATGGAGAAGAATCATAAAAGTGCATGATTCCTTGAAATAGTTGTGGCTCTCAGTTCCAGTGTGACACGCAGTGAAATTTTCTCTTCTTCGGACTTATATAGGAAAGTCAAAGCTATTGGAGACTCTATAAGAGAATTTTGTTTTTGGGTGAGAAAAAGGGGAGAAGAAGGGGAAAAAAAAACCTAAGTTTTTTCGGTGAGATTTGTGATTTTTGTGTTCAACATGAGTGAATCAAGTGATTCGGAGATGGATAATCCTTTGGAAAAATCCTTACATGTTAGTTCCTCGCAAGAACAACAACAACAACAATCGTTTAATGGTTGATTCTTCATCTCTTGGAGGACCTCATTTTGAAGATGAAGATGGATTTTATGAGCCAAATCCGGTTGATGAGCCGATTTATGATGAACCCAATCCTTCTAATACACAGGTATTCTTATAAATCTTGTTTATACTCGTTTTTATAACTCGAATCCATGAAAAGATGAGAATTTTTTGATTATTTTGCGTGCCAAGAAAGATTTTCGGCTAGGAAACTTTGAACAATGCGCAAGCCGAAACAGTTTCGGCTGAGCTTTTTCATATCTTTACTGCGCTGAAACCACCTGTATATTTCTGAGAAATATGTATTTTCGGGCCATTCAATAATTTCCTTATCTGAGCCGAATCTAGGTTAAAATTTTGAAAATTTATGGAAACCACAGAGACAATTTCGGCTCAAAGAAACGTGGATAGCCTGAAAGCCGAAACAGTTTCGGTTGAGCATAGTAGTTTATCGAGTGAGCTGAAATTGATTCTAACTTTCACTTTTTTTTTATAGGTCGCACTCGCAAACCATGTAAATCAAGAGCTCTTCTCTCGGCCCATTCACGAAGATTTAGAGAGCATTATTTGAAAGGGATTGGATTGGTAGGTAACTAATAGTTTTATTTTCTTACCCTATTTCCTTAAGAAAAATCTCTAACTAATACTTTATTTTCTTACAAATGTAGACATGGTATTCAAGGGAAGAAGTCATAGCATGGGTTGAGAAACAAGCAAGAGAACTAATGTGCGCAGTTGTAGTCGGTAGAGAAACCAAACCAAACCGTTTGGTGATGGTTTGTGAGACAAGCGGAAAATATATAAATAAATACAAGAAGGGTTATGTGTATGTGAAGACCTCATCCCGGATCCCTTATAAGACTAAAACAAAGAAGATAGGATGTCCTTTCAAGCTAGTTTTCAACTTTTTGAGTTACGAAAAACATTGGGTCATGAACGCTACCATGGATTATCGTCATAACCATCGACGGCCATTTGATTTTCACGGACACCCCCAAGATCGGAAGGCTTAAACCCCATGAAAAGTTGCAAGTTGAACGGATGTCTAAAGAAAGAATTGGAATACGTCACATTCTTACCAAGTTGAAGTTGGACGATCCAAGCAACAAGTCAACACGGCAAACCATCTACAACGCAAGGATGCAAATAAAAATTAGAGATACACAAGGAAGGAATGTGATGCAACAATTGTGTCAAGTGGCAAGGGCGAATGGTTACACCACGGATTTTAAATTAGATGAGTTTAGACAAGTCACTCACCTATTAATTGCCGATCCGGATTGTCTCAAATTGTCTCTATGCTTTCCACAAGTTCTTATTATGGATTGTACTTACAAGACTAATAAGTACAAGATGCCATTGTTGAACATTGTTGGCCATACCTCGACGAAGTCACCCTTCACCGTGGCTTTCGTTTTCATGAGAGACGAGAAGAAGGCAAGTTACAAATCGGCGTTAGAGAGAGTTAAATCTCTATACGAGGAAGAGCTTCCAAGGGTGATAGTAAAAGACAATGAGAGTGCATTGATGTGGGATATAACAAAGGTATTTCCCGGCGCCGTTAACTTTCTTTGTACGTTTCACATAGATAAGAATGTGGAGAAGAAATGTCATCCGATTATTCAACCTTTCAAGAAGATAAGTGAACTAGAGAAGATTTCAAAGTTACCGGTGGAAATGCGAGAAGCCAAGAAAGAAGAGTTCCTTGAGGATTATTATGCCGACAAGCAAGAGAAGTACGCATTATTCACGACACATTGGGAAGCATTGGTTTTTTCCAAAACCTTGGTGATTTACAACCGGAATTACCAAGGTTTGGTTGATCATTGGGGAGTTACCAAGTACCCGAAAATCATGCCCTACTTAGATAAAGTATTGAAGCACCGGCAAAAGTTCGTGCATATGTTTACGAACAAGATTAAACACTTCGACAACCAAGCAACAAGTATGTGTGAGTCGGCTCACCACCGGTTGAAGGTAAATCTTTTTGGATGTCGTGACTCATTTGTCTCCGTGTTTGATGCTATACGTGAATATCATAGATGTGATATTATAAACATCAATACGAAGTTCGAAAAAAGTTTTCTCAACGTGTGCAAGTACGAAAAACGTCTTCTCAATGGGAAGGAGTGTACATGGATAAGGCATTTAAGTTTGAATGTCTCCCATTTGTGTATTAAGTTGGTGATGGAGCAAGTGGCATTGGCGGTGAAGCATAAGTACACGCCAAGAGCAAATTGTACTTGTCCGATAAGACAACAATGGGACTTCCATGTCCACATATGTGTGCCGGGTATAAGGATAAAGTGATACCTTTGGATGCTATAGATCCTCATTGGAAGCAATTGAGTTTCCATCCTCGTCCTACCGATCGCGTAGCGGAAGGGTTTGGGGCCACACCATTTGGAAGAACTCTAATGGAGAAGTTTGATTACATGAATGGTATCGAAAAGCAAAGGATAATGGATGGTTTGAAGCCACTTTTGGAACAATATACCATTGATGTTTTGGAACCGATTGAAGGAGACAAAAAGGGTAGGCAAAGTACCAAGGTCACGAAAAAGAAGCAACGGAAGCTTAACTCCTTTATATTGTCAACGGGTAGAGATCTATCCGGAGTTGAACACGTCCAAGCAAAGTATGATGAGGAAAGAAAAGCATTGGCGAAGGAGGGGATAAAGGTAAGTGATAGTAATCCAAGCAAGAGAAGTCGTTCAACTAGGGATGGAGCTTCATCGAGTGGTCCTTCAACACTTCCTCAACAACAAAGTACTTTAGCAAAGAAAGGGAAAGGCATTTTATCGAAGGCCGCGGGGATGAAGGTAAGTGGTAGTAATCCAAGTAAGAAAAGTCGCTTAAGTGGCTCTTCAACACTTCCACAACAACAAAGTACTTTAGCTTTGAAAGGGAAAGGCATTTTGGCGAAGATAAACATCAAGGAAGACGAGTCTTTGCCGAAGTCTAAAATAGAAACATAGGGATGGAGTCCTTCTTGTTTTAAAAAGAAAAATGTTGAATTGAATGAGGAAGACGACTATTTGGATTGGCTTCCACCTATCATCCACAACCATATTGAGAGCATAGAAGATGTTCCAAAAGATGGAAATTGTGGTTTTCACGTTGTGGCGAAGCAATTGGGACCTTTTGATTTGGAGGATAGGCACAAGGGGGACGTGTGCATGTATATTCGCGAGAAGATGTGCGAAACTTTGGAACGCAACCGTTCTTTTTACTACACAATGTTGAGAGGTGGGGATAAAGGCGACGAAGGAGTAGAGGAGGAGTATGAGAATATGAGAAAGCATCTACTAGGTAGTGATGTGCTTACAAGGGATTATTGGATGAAGTTTCCCATTTGTGGTTTCCTCATCGCGGAGACATTTTATTGCGTCGTCCACAATTTCTCCGTTGGGTTTAGTGAAACTTATGCACCTCCGGGAGTTCCTTGTGATGAAGTTTTGAGGGGTAGAAGGCTTTTTATTGCCTTTGTTGAAAAGAATCATTTTATCGGTCTCAAGCTCAAGTGGGGTTGCCCAATACCTCCATTGTCGTATAGTGCATATTGGCCGGGCTACGACCCCAACTACTCGGGTGATTGGTGTGAAGATTACTCCGTGGAAATGGGGATGTGGAAGGCGCAAACCATTAAAGTTGCACGTGAAGTCCACGTTAATTTGAGAGACTATGAAGATTTTGAGGATATGCAAGACATGCAAGAAGGCCTTCAAATAATGGATGACGAGGTTCAAATAATTGAAGAAGTGCCGGATTTGAACGTAGCAATTGAAGAAGACAAAGTTGGGGTCCCGGACTTGAACGTAGAACTTGAAAAAATGGATGTAGGCTCGCAATGGTGTCGTCGAGATGGACAGTGACAATTTCGGCTCAGTAATCTCTTATTCTGTTTGAGCCGAAACACTATGATTTCTGCCATGAAAGCCATATTGTCATTTTCGGCTCAGTAGTATTTTTTGCGGGGGAGCCGAAAGTTTTTTCGGCAGACTGTTGGTTTTGTGGTTACAAGCCGAAACTTCTTCTGTGTTTCGGCTTGTCTCAGTTATATGTGTTGTAAGACGAACTCTTTAGTTTTAAATATTAATTATTATGCCGAAATCTATCTATGAGCCTGCTTTTCACAATGTTTTTCTAAAATACCAAATTCATCATTCATAAAATCAAAGCATTACATTAATGATAACCCCATATTACATAATCAAGAGGTAACTAACTCAATCCACATATCTTGATACGAGAAAATTGTTGATGATAGTGTTGTTCGTATTTGAAGTGTTTCCCTTTCCATTGGTGCCATTCCTTCAAAGTCCTAGCAACATTTTCTTCCTCGTTCTCATCTTGAATTTGAGCTCGGACTAGTCTCCCCAAGTGCATGAATTCTTGAACCTTTTTGTGTATTTTGCTTCATTGCGCCGACAACGCATTCACATCTCGCACCACTTTTTGGGGAGTTTTTTCGTTGAACTCTCATTGGACATAAAACCACAAACTTGACAAATTCACTCCATAACGAAGGTGTTTAATTTCGTTCGGAGTTGGAGAAAACAACATAAGATATCTACAAAGACAATTATCTTCACCCCACGTAAATTTAGGGCGGGGTTTAGACGCATCGGGTAGTGAGTCTAGAGGATTCTTGTGTTGTTTTTGAATCTTAGATGAGGAAGAAGAAGAAGAACCGATAGAAGATTTGGATGCGGATGAAATTTTGCATCGGTTGACAATTGGGCTTCCATAGTGTCTAGGAGGAGTAGGATACCATCTCTTAAATGGAGGAGGAGTGAATAGAGGAGGAGATGTAGATGAAGGTTTTTTGTAGCAGTAGTTATCAATTATCTCCTTTGTTATGTTCCGTTTTTTTTTAGGAGAAGAATAAGATGAAGGAGGTTGAGACATTTTGTGGAGTAGAGATGATTTTAGAATAGAAATTTGGTTGCAAGTGAGTTTGGGATGGGTTTGAATTATATAGACAACAAGCCCCAACGGCCATTTTTTCGAAAATACTACCGTTGGAACTTTACAGAACAGGTTTCGGCTCATCACAAATTCAGTATTCACAAGCCGACAAAGTTTCGGCTCATTGAACATTACAACATTATGAGCTGAAACAGTATCGGCGCAGACGACATGAAATAACGTAAGCCGAAACAGTATCGGCTCAGACGACATGAAATAACGTATGCCGAAATAATGTTTAGCCAAAACACCCACAAATACATTCTACAAACATCCACAACTTTAGGTTTAATCATCTAAACAGTACACATCCAAATGATAGTATTCAGGGAACACGTTTAGCTAACAAAATAACAATTCAACGATACAATTGGCTCACCATCATAGGATGTTTAAGTCTACCCATAACATAAAAGAAGAACAATACCAAAACACATAATAAAACTCAACCAGTGAAACCAGTTCCAAACCGTGTTCGGCTGCGGATTAGTTCCCAGCTCGGTCCGCCATTGGCCTCAACAAGTGGACGGAGACGTGCAACTTCAACACAAAGTGTACAACCACAAGGAAAAATATCCACACCCTCACCAACCCTCTTTCTTTTAAGATTACGAGGTACATTTGCTTGCCATTCATCATGATCGACAAATCTTTCGAATTGGGGAGGAAGAAAATCACGATAATCCCTACGCAGGCCAGGAGCATATTCCCCACGCAAATGCTGTGGTCGTGGAAGAGGGGGATCAATGTGTTCATCCCTTTGACGTCGTGTTTCAATCACGCGTGGATCATCCTCACGAATTGGTGGTGGGGGAGGTTGATAAACAACAATTGCAAGGGATTCGCTGTTGCAAATATCAATACAAGTAAGACATAATCATTTTCGGCTTACAGTTATAAATACCTACTTGAGCCGAAACTAAATCATACACGTGGAAAACTATACAAATAAGAACAAATTTCGGCTCACACTTTCCTTGAATGTGTGGGCCGAAACTTCTCCATACAGAGGTACCATAAAGTACGTTAGTTTCGGCTGGGTTTTTTTATTACATTTATGGGCCGAAAAATTTTCTGGGCACGTAACGAACGCATAAAAATCTTGTCTTTAAACTAGTATATCAATCAAACACACAAATAAGTCGATGGGTATCTGTATAATACCTTCCTTGACGCATCCCAAGTTGTTCTTGCTCCGATTGATCTTCATTTGGAGGGATTGATTCTTCCGGTTGAGCTCCAAGGTTTTCAACTTCAAAATGGGGTTTGCTAATCACACTTTCCATGCCAATGTTCTGATTTAGTGATTGTTACTAGTCGTTATATTTTGACTGAGGGTTTATGATTTTTTTTTTTGGGGTTTTTGTTTCTTTAGGTTTCTTTAGTTGTAAGGGAGTTGTAGAAGAGTAGATAAGGAGAGAGAGTGAAAAAATAAATCTGATTTCTAATATAAAAATAGACTATAAGTAAGCCTTCAATCAGTTTCGGCTCATTCGACAATCCAACTATCGTCTGCCGAAACAGTTTCGGCTAAGTGATGGAAACAGGTGCATGGGCCGAAACCTTTTCTGCCCAGGGTGTTAATATGCCTTCAGAGCCGAAACTGTCTCTGTCATTGCCAAATGATGAACCCTGAACTCGCAAGAGAGCTTATATACAAAACACACCATACAGAGACATGTATATCAAACACGCCATAGAAAAAAAAAAAAAAAAAAAAAATGTACTTTAAGAGTGAAACATAACCGATTCAAATGTACTTAAAAATAAAACCATAAGCTATCATTGTTTTGAAATATTAATTAACGACCTCTCTTGTTTTGTCCTCGACCACGACCATTTTGTCCATTGCCTCCACTCGTACCTGCGTCTTCTTGGAGGCTCCTCTTGGTCTTCTTTGGGGCCTCCTCCTCCCGAAGAGAAGCTTCACCCTTTTCAAAGATTTTGGTCAAATCCGCGACGCACTTTGCTTGCTCTTGCACCGATAGTCCTCCTTTTTGCACCTGATGTTTTCACCCACTTTTTTCAAAAGAGCGGTTCCTTGCTTGACCTATTGCCATGCAAATAAGAATATTAGTTAGATATTTCATAACATTAAAAAAGAAAAACTACTTACAAAATCAATTGAAAACACTTACCATGGCCATACACATCTTCTTCAATTCTCCCGCAGTCGAGGGAACCTTGATGTTACCTAGAGCAGCCTGCCTCTGAGCCTCCCTCTCAGCTTCTTCCGCAATCCTCTCAGCTTCTTCGACATCCGCAATATCTTGTTGAGCCCGGTTAATGACTAAAGGATGAGATTGTTGGGCATACCAGTCTGCATATTCCGCCGCTTGCTCCTCATCGTTGGTTGTAATTTTCAAGTAACTGCCCTCATCAAATAAAGCGGGGTCATACGCGTTAACCGTTGCAGGAAGTAGGTTGTCATAACGATTTTTCCACGTTGCATAGTCCGGTGTCGGGTGATATCTGGGGACCCAGTTTCCGAAAGTGCTTTGTGTTGCATTCGAACGACCTATCGGCGCCAACTTAAACTTTATTCTCAATATCTCTCGAAACATTTTGTATAATTCCCATTTGTCGAAGAATCCGTCTTGGGTCGTATATAAGTTTCCCTCCTGGGTACCAAATTGGTCCGTAGTAGGTTGCGAGTGAGGTTGATGGCACTTCCTCCGTTCCTTCCTCTTGGAAAATATTGTACGGGTTGAAGTCGACATCTTCAAAGTCGAAATTGTCCATCTTCTTCCTGACTTCTATCAATTTCTCAACCTTACCCTTTTCCCTTGGTTTCCTGAAAACCCACTTTCCTCCAGTAGGCATACCTTCTGCCCATTCTGGATCTATTGGCATCTTCATAGGGTCATCCGACTTTGGAACCAAGCTTTTAAAAAGATCATAAGTAAAAGCCTACACACAAAACACGATAAAATTAAACCTCAACATGTTAGGGTTTAAGCCAACATCCAACACGGTAGTAACAGAGTCAATTTCGGCCTAGAGATATTCCCAAATCTCACAGCCGATATTCTTTCGGCCCAGAATAATATACAACACTCAGAGCCGAAACAGTGTCGGCCCTGATAGTTGCAAAATAATTTAAGCCGAAACTATTTCGGCTCATAAGTGTAAGGTGAATCCTAAGCCGAAAATGCCCCTGTGTATGCATGAAATTGAATATAAGGGGTAATGTTTGTCGACGATTACCTGTAGCAAGCTGAAGTTCCCCCTTAAATTAACCGGATTGCGCCTAGAGGAAACTGAGAGGCCATCAAGAAGGTAAGCAAGAGTAGTCGTACCCCAAGCGTACTTCCTTGTATCCTCCAACGGACTCAACCATTGGAGAAAATGCGCGCTCACCTTGTTTCCCGTGTTGTCAGGAAATAAAATAGCTCCAGGAATGTACCACAAATACGCACCTGCATAGTATTTATAGTGCTCAGGGTTCATGGGGGGCACGGGATTCTCTACTCCTTTCCTTTTGTCTTCTTCTCTTTTTAGTTCCTGAGGAAGACCGATATCGGGTTCGTCATCTTGAACAAGGAACTTATCGGCCGAAGGAACATGTGTGCCTCGCACTCTTTCTTTTTTGCCTTCTTCATCACCTTCTCCTTCTTCTTCTACAGAAGTAGAAGCTTTTTTCTTTCTATTCGCCTTATGTTTTACGCGAACCGATTTCTTTCCTTTTCTCTTAACGTTCTCATCTTCGTAAACAGGTTCATCTTCGCTTTCCTCCTCTAGCAACTCTTCTTGGCATGTCTCCTGGTTCATGGATGACAGGCCCCCCTTTGGGAATAAAAGCCCGCAACAACTCCTCGTCCCCAGCCGCTACCGGGGCTGTACTCTTATTCCTTGCCGAAGTCGTTATTCTTTTCTCGCCGACTCGGGGGTCTAGTAGTGGTGCATTTACAAGGGGAGTAACTTCCACTCTCTTGTTTTGGTATCATAAAAACATTCATCATCGAAACATTCATCGATAAAACACAATGTAATTTGGATGAAAAACATCTAAACATGCTACACAGAAGCATTTTCGGCCTACACGATAATATGTTTCTCTGGGCCGAAAATACTATTTGAAAAATGGCAGATATGTTGCTTTTTTCGGCCTAGAGAGATATTATATCGCCTGGGCCGAAAAACAAAGTGCCAGCTACCACCTAATCTGAAATTTCGGCCTAGAAAAATTTGAATTTCTCCAAGCCGAAATTGTTTCGGCTTCAGATCTAAAATTCTTTCTAGGCCGAAATTCTCTATGGGTTCGAATTTCGGCCTAGACAAATTTGAATTTCTCCAAGCTGAAATTGTTTCTGCTTAAGATCTAAAATTCTATCTAGGCCGAAATTCTCTACGGGTTCGAAAAATTCAACATAAATTCAAGATAAATTCATCGATTCAATGTATGAAATTCAAATAATTCAATAGGGGTTGTTGAAATTACCTTCTATAACGCATATCAGGTTGTATTGGGGGGGGGTTTCCTCTCCGGTAGCATCGATTTGGCCACTTCCTTCACCGGGTTCTTCTTGTTCTTCTTCGTTTCGATTCGATGATGAACCCACAATCGCATCATTTCGTTAATCGTCGATGAATGCGTCGATGAATTCGTCGTTTAAACGAAGGAAAAAAGGGAAAAAAGAGAACCGTGTTTCGGCAGTGAGGAAGAAGAAGAAGAAGTATAGAAACTGAAATAGATTAGGAGAATTTTTGGGTTGAGTTAAGATTAGGATTAGTTAAGGATAATTTAGTAATCTCATGGTTTTAGAGGGTACTTTAGTAAATTTGCCCGATTTTATCACGTAGCGGGAGGCCGGAAAATACGGTTCCTACAAATATAGAGCAGTTGAATTGAAGACTGAGTCGTTGAATTCCCTCACAGTTTCATATGGAACACTATTATTCCACCTAAGGTAATATTGTAATGGTCTTCCGCGAGCAGCTCGTTCTTCTTTATTTTTTGACTATTTTCTTCTGCGTATGATTAAAATTCAAGGTCAAGTGAAGTAAATGTAACGCTATTCTGGCTCTAAGTAATCAAGGTGAAAGTGGTACGATTTTTGGTTGGGCAGCAGCTCAAGGTTTATTCTACTGAGTTGAATTTCTAACACACTGTGACATCAGTGATCATCTTTAAACAATACTAGAAGGATTCTAATAGTACACTGTTGCTTTGTTCCTTACCTCCACTGGAAGCTTCAACAAGTTACCTTGTAAAAGTATAACTAACCCATGGTTAAAAAATTAGAACTTTAGAAATCTTTGTCACATTATTTACCCATAAAATTGCTCCATTCAATTGTATACTGTCATAGAACTTCATTAGTTTCCTTGTAAGGAGACCTTAATTTGATTAATGAATTAAACAAAGATTAGAAGTCAATTAGTCACTAGATTACAAGTGGGTTATGTGAAAAATCAGTGGGAAAACTTAGGCTTTTAACCAACTCATGGCGACCAGGTCGACAAATGATGACACATATAGAGATTTTCGAGATCATTAGCGTACATGAACAAAACCAAGAGGATAAATGACCATTTTTCTTTGATTGAGTAGTTTGTCATTTTACAACAAAAAACTCTCTACCTATTATATATGTTATCAACCTTGTAATTGTTTTTGGACTAATTAGCTAATGCTAATGGTCTCACTAATTACGTTATCTTTGACAAACTGTATTGAATTTCTAAGTTAGTTTCAAAACAGTGTATTTAGGTACTTACCCAACGGGGAAACTTGTTCATGTGTAGTAAATTCGAACGGGCCAATGTATTTGAGAGAGAGAAGGGGCACATAAATTAGAGCTCCACCATTAGTTTAACCAATCCTAGTGGTGGTGTTAATTATCCAAGCCACAAAGCTAGTTTTCGAGTTTGGACCGATGAAAATGGCGTGGAGTTGTAACAGGCCCAAAGCTCAGGTAACAACGAGGCGGTAGTATCTGAAATGCTTGGCGAACTCAGACTCAGATGCCGACTTAGCCACTACCAAACAAGATGTAAATATGCAACTATGCATCAGGTTTGGTCTAGAGTTCATAGTGGCTAGGTAGGGAAGGGCAAGAAGTATTCATCTCGAAGAGATAATAAGAAGTAAAAATGGCCGGGCAGGATTATTTTCCATCATCGGGATTTCTTTTTCTTGAAATGAGATTTCATCCAAATGGGTAAAAGTTGTATCAATTAAGAAAACTGTCTATTAGCAATTCGATTTTTAACATAAAATTCAGCTTTAAGCCACACAAAACCAAAGTAATCCCATTAGATTTTTTCCATTAAATACTAGATGACCGCTACCACGGTGGGAGTGGGCCGCCCGACCGAAGCCAAAAAAAAAAATGTAAGCAAAACAGTAAACCTACCTTAGACTCTATAT
>JAJJMA010142739.1:0-22459 GCA_023529015.1 Papaver nudicaule
AGGTATCTTGAAGTTTTGGTTTAATCATAATAACGACGATTTCAGATAATAATGATGAGCCTGCTTCAATTGTTGATTTATCAAAATCGTTTTCTGGTGTAGAAGATGGTGAAATATCCATAGTTCACGAACTTAATTAAACACAGACAGTTACATCTTTCAAGTGTTTACCGGATCTGATGCCAATTGAAAAGGAGGGGATACCAAGTACACCACAAACTTTTGAATTTGTGAACCTAGATGATTGGATTGTTTGAATAATCTCAAAAACCAATATTCAAACAAATAAACTGAGTCAAGTTCTTTGTTCAAGAACCAAATCCCTAACAAGAACAAGTTCTCGTAGATCTCAATGAGATGGATTCTCAATCAGAGACAATATAATGTGGAAGATAAAACTAAAGCAGGACACCAAAAGTTTTGTTAACGAGGAAACCGCAACAAGCACAAAAGCCCTGGGACCTAGTCCGAATTTAAACACACATAATATTAAGCGAATACAGACGCTAGTCTACTATCAGACTTCGGAATAGAATGTATCGAGACTGAATTAATCCTCCAAGCAACTCAGCTACCGTTATGCTCCTACGTCTCTTAACTCCCGCAGAATCCTACGCACTTGATTCCTCTAGTTGATGTCCTTTACATGCCTAAGAGTTTCTCCACAGTCCTTCATGAAGACTAGCACTACCCTGCCTCTAACAGGATGCCTGGTTGTACTTGATTTGTTTTCAATAAAGAATACGAAAGATGATCTCCTTTAGATTTAGAGTCAAGGTTAATGGAAATCGATATACTAATTAGGGCATATTGATCTAGCATAACTAGTTTTACCTCGTAACGCATGACGAACTTGATACAAGACCTATTCGTTAATTGCGTTATGGAACTTCTAGGACTTATAACACTGAGTGTAGCCATACTAGTTTCTATAAAAATCTAGCTCTTTATTGATTGATTGATAAAAATATAATCGACCCAAGATACATGATCAGGATTATTAAATCCGACCTGTGATTCACGATCCTCAAGTGAAGTCTTTCAATAGTCTTAGCCCAAGAAAACTTCGAGATGACGACCAACCTTTATGCAAGGATACATAATAATGTGTAGAGGATACAAGATGTATCTTGGAGAAGGTTATCTATTTATATTGATCACTAAGGAAGCGTTAGCTTAAAAGTTAAGCAACCATGAGTAGGGCTCAAGTAAGTTTTCGAAAAATGGATGTCCAGTAACTTTCTAAAGATCCAACCCAGACTTATCTTAATCCTTTAGCCAAAGTGACTTAAGTTAGTGAGAAGAATCGCCTTGACCTATGTGAAGGATATGGTAATGGCTTAGCAAGTAAACCATACGTTCGCTAAAATACGTGAATGTGAAAGACTTAAAAAAGTGGACAGGAGTTCCGAGAACCTCGTTATGAACGCGTTCATAAGGAGTAAAAACTTTAAAGAAGTTTTTGTCTCGGCTGGTTATGAACGCGTTCATGTCATGACTGTTTAGAGTTCATGAATTTCTGAACTACCTTATGAACGCGTTCACGTTAGCCACGCCAGAGTTCAAGAATCTTCCTACAACACTAGGCTGCTGAGTACTAATTCCAAACAAACTCTATACCCACAAAGTTCTAATACATTGGTCACTATGGAAAACCTATGTGCCAAGAGAAACCGTCTTTCGATCCTTCAAGATCAATATTTACAACATCATCGACTATTACTTGATAGAATTGGTAAATACGAAACCAAGGAAAACTTTTCTAACCTTTTGAAGAGAGGACGATAAATATCAAGTGTGAAGCTCCGGTCTTCAATCTTCAAATGGTATTCGTCTCGAATACCTAAACTATCCCAGTTCGAAATGATATTGTAGACTTAACCAAGGATTGTGTTTTAGCAACTAAACTTGAAAACTGACTTGACATACTAACGCCAGTGGGTTCAACCGAGCAATGCTCTAACAATCGGTTTATTGATATAATTTGGGATAAATAAGGAAGACAGTGTGTGCCTGTTTTTAGGTGTGACGAGGCATAAGTTTTTTGATCTCGTCACACCTAATATACTTAGCGAGGAATCAAAAAATTAGCCCGAGACCTAGCCATTGTTCGTTTGTTAACATTCATTGTATGAGTATAAAATCTGCATAAGTACTTTATACTCGACAGCCATCAGATCTTAGACAAACCAAAACTCAAATACGTGATATACATAGTGCGAAGATCTTAAGAACAACACCGAAGATGTTTTAATACGAAAATAATAAGAGATAAAAGAGTAACAGCGTATTGTATTTCTGCTTAGCTAATTCATGGATCTAATCCTAAGGAGTTTGAGGAGATACTAACCTAGTCTCACTCGCACCACTTAGGTTACACCCAAAAATCCAACCCCTACAATGTTTCTCGAGCTCGCCTTGTATAGGTCGAGTCTGAGTGGTTTACAGCTAATAAGACAAACTACTCAATCATGGTGGTGTCAGAGCTTCTCGAGTAAGGCGGTTCCTTCGGCGAGTCCCCCGAAGATGTCTTCATGCTTTTACCCTTCGATGACCGGTGCGAGTCTTTCCTCGCCGAGTTTTGCCTCGGGGAAACCCTGTAGGTTATTCCCGAAGCAAGGCTGCGATATCTCTTGGTGGGGCTTGGCCCTTCCGATCTTGACACGTGTCCCGGGGGTGTTTTACCCTCCACAGTTTGCCTCTTTCCTTTCCTTGTATCGAAGATGCTTGGGAAGGAAATTTCTTCTTCGTCCTACTCCTCTCGCCATGCACCCCATTATCTGCCAAGTGTGACGTTTTATGACACGTTCTGCATGTTCCCGAGATTTTTGCTACCTTTTGACCTTCTCACCGGAAGCGCCAGTTTTCCTTCACTATTTAAGTTTTGGTTTTCTCCCTCTAAAAATTTTAGTCTCTTCGTACTCTTCTTCCTTTGCCCCGGCTTTCTTTTCCGGAAACCTCAAATTTATATCTTTTAATCAAGCGCCTTTTGGACGTTTTCCTTCAAGACCCTTTGCTTTAATCTTCTCATAGCTTCATAAAGACAACTTTTTTTTCCTTTTTTATCATCCCTTAAGTTCCTGATCAATCATGCCTCTGCAACTTCCGGCGCCGGCGAATTCCGCTTTCTTTCCCCTTGTTCCCTCTTTCATGTCGTTTCCTTCTAAAGTTGATGTTCTCATCTCGATGATGAAGAACCTAGGTTTTAAAGATGATTCCTTCAAGATACAGGCCATTGGCTCTCCGGGCAGCCGGCTGACTCCAGAGTTAGTTGAGGAGTTTCGATGCAACGAAAACAAGCTCTTGGTTACATTTCATCAAATATCTGCTGGGTTGATTCCCCCTCTTTACCAACCTTCCAATCCTTTGTTTATTGAAATTCTTTGTTCCCTTCCTAGTCCTCGGGGTGTGATGCAGCTCACTTGTAGTTCTATACATCTTATCAATCAATGGGTTTCCCACTCCAAAGATAATTTCGAAGCTGGCTCCCTGAAGAGGTTTTATTTCACCGCTCAAAACTTCATTCTTCACTACGAGTCGTTTTTAACACTGGACAACGAGTTTGCCCCTTGGGGTGTTAGTTTTCGGACTGTGAAGGGGGGTGTGAATATAAATCCAGGGTCTTTAGACTATTCCATGGATGAGGACTGGTATTCGGAGCCTGTGCTTTTGGAGGGTCCTGTTCTCCGAGGTTGGAAGGATGCTGGGCGCTTCTTTCCTCGAACCCAATTCGATGTAGGTCACGAGTTCTCCACTCAGCATTTGTTTATGATCCATTTCTCTGATGAAGAAAAAAGGCTGTCTCGCCGAGTTTTGAGGAAGGGCAAAGGTGTTCCTGTGGATACTCTTAGTGGCCTGAAGCGTTCCCGAGCAGATGAGGAGACTATGCAGCAGGTAACAAATACTTTCTTGAGATGTGATTTTTACTAAGAGAGTATTAATACTTGCCACTATTTGTTTCCTGAGAAAGACGGATTCTCTTCTGCAGGGGAAAGCTATTTCTGGTGTCGACTTGAGTCTACACAGTGATCTATTAGGTTTTGAGTATGGTGAGGAGACGGAGGTTGCTAGGCCTCGTAAGAAGTTTGTTTTTAAGAAGTCCTCCGAGGCAAACTTGCCGAATCGTCGCCGAGTAACAACGAAACCATCGGAGGAGAGAGTGGTTATAACTGTTGCCGATGAACTGTTACCACCGAAGGTTTCTGAAGTGCCGACTGCCAAAAGAGCTACCGAGGAGATTGCTGTTGTTGGGCCGAACGTCACTGTGCCAAGTGCGCCTGCCTCTGCCTCTGCCTCGGACGCGGTTGTTTCTACTACCACTATTGCTGCCTCACCCGAACCTTTTGCTCCTCCAAAGAAGATTGTTCCTGTGGTTGACCTTCTCCTTTCCCGAAGGGAAGGTTCGACTGTGCATATGGATTCTTCGAAGGATCTAGTTATGAGTTTCCCTCGTAGTTCAAAGTTTCCACCAGCTTCTAGCTATGCTGGTGAATACGGGCAACTATATACCGCTAAGAGATTCAAAGAGGTGCTTTTTGAGAATCATAATCCAAGTGATTTTTCCATGGAGGTCTCTCTCGTTTTGGTGCCTATGCCTCTGATCCTTTGGGATGCCCTTTGGACCCTGAGTTTTGCAAGAAGCTTGGCAACATTATCGGGGGCGACTGGCCCAGAATGTATTATGATCTTCGTCATCCGCCTTTGTCCTACGAAGAGAGCTTGGCTATGCTTCAAATGGTGAGTTTGCTTTGCGTTTGTTGTGTGTTGGTTTATGTTTTGTTTTTTGGCTAAGTGTTGGTGCGTAATGTTTTGACAGAGTGACTACCATGCATCTGGCCATTTGGCTTATACCTTCGACTTGTTTAGCGAAGCTGAGTACTATGAGCGAAAGTTCCTCCGAATGCAGGAAGAGCTTGCCAAAGAGAAGACTCGCAGCGCTCTTGAAAGGAAGAAGCTAATAGGTGAGGATTTGTTGTTTTTGTAGTTGCTGCATTCTTTTTTGTAGCCATTGTTCTGAGAACAATTTGCTGCTTTCCAAAAGGCGAGTTGGAAGAAAGCGAGAAAAAACTCAATGAAGCCAAGCTAACTTTAAGCAATCCCCGCGATAGTAGGAAACCCTCGCACGGTTCTTCTGGTAGTAGGATTCACCGAAGTGAGATTGATAAACTCGTAGAAGAGAGGAAAAAAGCCTTGGATGATCGAGATTATTATAGAAGGAAAAGGCACGAGGCTGAGGGCCTTCTAGTCGAAGAGAAGAAAAGAAACACGAAGACCGAACGTCTTCTTGAGGAGGAAAGAAATAGGAATGAGACTATTGCTAGAGAGAATCACTTTTTCCAGCTAGATGTAGATCGTTTAATACGAGAGCGAGATGCTGCCCGCGAGGAAATGTCGATTAGTGCCTCTGGTAGGGTGGTGATTGGGAACCTAGAACAAGATATCAGGAATTTGAAGGTCCAAATGGCCGCTTTGAAAAATGTCAAAAAAGAGCTGACTGCGGGGAATGATGCTTTGAAGAATGGCGTTAATGACATAAGCATGGAGCTTGCCAAAGCCAAAAAGTCAAACAACCATTTTTCTCAAATGATTGATGAGTATCGGTTAGAGCTTGCTAGGCTAGGAGCGGCCTCTTCTGAAGATATTAGGAAGAGGGCTTCCCAACCTCGTTTTACCAATCAGCATGAAGTGACTGAGTACATGATTGTTAAAGTAGGGTACTAACCCTGATTGTTTTTATTTTATTCTCGTTGTGTCCTTGGATTATGGTCTGCCATCTCAATTCCACTTGTGTTTGCTTTTGTTTTTGCAGCCATAGAAGCTAACTTACAAAAGAAGGTTGCAGACGCCGAGGCTGCAAGGGACGAAGCTGTCAATCAGTTGGTGATTGAAGCCGACCAAAAGTTGGAGTTTGAAAGGAGAACAAAACAATTGTCGAAGGAATTATCCGAGGAACAGCGACGTCGAACAACTGATGTGAACAGGCTTTCCCGAGAGCTAGGGCTCGAACGTAAGCGTCGCTCGGAGGATGTGCAGAGGAGTGTTGAGGAAATGACTGTTCAACGAAATTTTCGCCTCAAGTGCCAGCAGGACCTTAGGAATATGGTTACTGGCTTTGCTCTCATCAACCATCAGTTAAGACATGGACGAGTTGTCGAAGAACTGCTTACTCGATCTGCATTGACTACCTCCCTAGCTACTAGCATGGCCTGTCGAATGCATGGTCGATCTCTCTTTAGAGCCATCGGCATTGAACCTCCTACCTATGGGGCTGTTGGTGCAAGGGATGCTGACGCGATACTTCCAGGCGACGAATACTTGCTTCCTCAAGAGGTGTTTGTAAGGTTAGATAGGGATGAAGCGCCAAAGAGAGGGATGCTTGGGAGAATTCATGAAGACAAAGGTCCTGATGATGATGAAGGTGATAGCGATGGTAGTTCAGATGATGGCCACTCAGGTGACTCCAAAGGTCATCCCAAGGGGAACTCCGAGGGTGATTCTAAGGATGGTTCCGATGGTGATTCGAAGGATGATCCGAAAGACGATCCCAAGGGTGGCTCGAAGGATGTTCCAGAGGATAGTTCGAAGGATGATCCGAAGAACAATCCCCAGGATGATCCGAAGGATGATGTTTTATTTAAGACTGGCGATCCTGCTGATAATGCCGCATAGGATCTTGGCGACGCCGAAGTGCCGAGCACTGGTGGTGGTGTGGGTGTTAACTTCGATAAAGGGAACAACTATTTGTTTCAAGAATCCTCGGCCGCGTATAGTGAGGAGAGCGAAAGTGAGTCTAAGCCCATTTGGGAAATTACTCCTTTAAGACAAGATCACTCTGGTTTTCGAACTTATCTGGAGGTTGAAAAAAGGCTTTGGGATGACATGAAAGTTTTTGGAGATCCCCCTCCTCGTCACGTTGTGCTATCTATTGAAGTTTCTCCCATGTTGTAGCAGCGAAGCTTTTGCTTTTTCCTTTTTGTTTTCTGATGCAAGAATTCTTGTACTTGGCATTTCCCATTTTTTATGCTTGTAAGTTGTATTTACTATGTCTATGAAGAGGCCTTTGTTACTTGATTGGAGTTTTATTTTCCTTTTTAATTTGCATGTGTGTTGAGAACTTCGTGGGTAAGTACGAAGTTGTTGTTGCAATATTCTAGGCTCCTAAGGGTACTCGAGGTGCAACTCCAGGGCTTACTTCGATGTGGGAGATAGTAAACCAAGCTAGTGGGGGCTTACGGATCACCCTTCCCAAAGGCTTTTAGCTACTTGCCTGTTTTAAAGCAAACAAAGGCTATCGACGCCATAGGTACCCGTTTTGCCTTTGGTATACTGGGTGGTTATCGTGGATACAAGGTATCCTCCGAGAGAACATGGCGGTGTTCTGATAATCCATTTGCCCCAAGTAAAGTGAGGAACTTATGGTGGGTAGCAGCTATGCTTGCACTTCGATAATAAAGTAACTCGATGGGGGAGTGTCGGTCAAGGCTGGAGCTTAGACATTATACTATTCTCCTGTCGCGGCCTAGAATTTGACCCATCTGTTTCTCGTTAGCCCCTCCTCAAGGCTATGTTTTAGTCTTTTGGAGGAGGTCCCTCGGCTGCGTAATTCGCCTACCATTCCCGTGGATGTGGGCGAATTAACTGCCTCGGGGTTCCATCCACCTTTAAAGGTAGATGTTAATCCCATTTATCATCCCCTCGACGCCTCAGAAAGAGAGGTCCTCATGGTCGTGTGGTGGTGGGTGCAAATGTATCTTTAACTTATGTATCCTAGATACAAAGTACCCACCGCTAACGGGGTGTCTTGTGGGTAGAGGACTGTGTCACATAGCTCGTAGGGCCCTTACGGCTTATATGAACATCAGCTCTATGCCTGCTATCCGAGGTCTTTTTTATTTTTGGCGTCTAGGCCTTGGCGTTAGAGCCTTTTATTTGCGTCAAGGCACTTGGGGAGATGGCGTCATGGCCAGTTTTGTTGTTGTGGCGTTAAAGCCTTTGTAAGTATGCCTAGCCAGATTGGGTTTTTTACCCGTTCTGGTAGGATCTGGAGTTTGAAAATAAAATGCATCGAAGAATGCAACTTTAGATAGATCAAGCTTCTTCGTTTATTGGATACCAATTTCTTACATGTTGTTTACATAAAAATGCCTTAATTAAGGTGCTTCAAGTTCTTTCCCTCGACTGGGGTGCTTAACTTTTGACCCTCGAGGTTAATCAAGCTGCATGTGTTGTTCCCCAGTGCTTTCTCGATTACATAGGGCCCGGCCCAGAATTGTTCCTGCGGCGTGTTTTTGCCTCTGTTGTCCAAGCTTGACGATTCATTCGGATTTTGGATGCTACTAGTTGTGACGAGAAACTGTTCCCTGTTAAGGCAATGAGCTTTCCCCTTGTTGGTAGGTCGTGTGCCTTGCTTGTAGGTTGTTGTATTTTTTATGGCCGTGTCTGCCATCCCTGCTTCGACTTCAGCTATGAATTCCCTTATGCAAGAATCTGTAATCTTTGGGTGCTTGACCTGACTCGGGCAATCCTTTCTTGGATGTTCTCTTGCTTGGACATCTATCTCGTTGCACACACGAGCTTCGGTTGGGTCACCTGGTATTTCTGCGATTCCAAGTGGGGTAGGGAATCTGATTCTTCGATGAAGTGTGGAGGCTACTCCCATGATGTTGTGCAACCAAGGTCTTCCCACGATGGCATTGTAAGGAGATTCTATGTCGACCACACAGAATGATGTTGGTAGTTTCAGACTCCCCACATGGATCATTAGTGATAGCTCTCCTCTTGGCGTCGAGGGTTTTCCATTGAAGCCGTATATATTGTACGAAGAGGGTACCAAGGCAATATTCTTTCCGAGTAGCTTATCGTATGTTCGTCCGAAGAGTATGTCTACGGAGCTTCCTGGGTCTACCAGTATTCGAGTTATAGCCGTCTTTTCGATGTGCAATGTAATGACTAGGGGATCATTGTGCGATCTTCCTTCATTAGGGATATCCGCCGCGGAAAAGAAAATTGGTTGCTTCTGCCACTCCTCGAGATGCTCTTTCATCGCTACTTTGAATATTTTCTTTCCCTCGAAGTCTCTTTTATGAATTCGGTCTGTCTGGATTCCTTCGGGGCCTCGCCTACAGATGTCTGCGTGGACTATGGAGTTGCAGTCGCTAAACCTCGGGATGTTTCGATCAATTGTTATGACATATGCCTCGTGTTTTGGCTCCTCCTTCGGCTGAGGCTGGTTCGGGGGTGGCTTTGGTAGCTCCAAGAGGTGCTTGAACTTGTCCCTGGTGATGAAGAAATAGATTTGATCATGTGCTGTGCCGCAGTCCTCTGTTGTATGTCCATAGAATTTATGGAATTGGCAGTAATCCCTGGAATTATTAGTATGCTTGGGTTGATTACCCCTACTCCTCGAGTACCTCATTTCGCTTACAAACTCGGATTGTTCGATGATCCGAAGAGCTTCCTCGATGGATACACATAGCTTTGGGAGCTTCCTGTCTTGGAAAGCAGGGAATCCTATCCGAGGTGTTCCAAACTTTCTTCCTCCCTCTTGCCCTCGTTGGGTGTTATTTCCTTCGAATTCTCCTCGTGAACTGGTTCATCTGCTGTCATTGTACTTTCTGTTGTCGTGGTACTTGTTGTCACCAAATTTACCCTCGTTGCCATACCTGCCATTGTCATTCTGCCTCTCTATTTTTGAGGGATCCCCAGATTGATTGTTCATTGCCTGATCGCGTTCTTCGAGTGATAGATTATTTATCGAATGTACTTGCTTCAGAATGGTCTCCTTCCCCTGAGTTGCTTGCTCCTTAATTTCCTCCAATGTGATTCACTCCTTCTGATATTTTCGGGGATCTTGCAGCGTCTCAAGGTTTTTGGAGAAGAGTCTGTCGTACAGGGAATGATTTTTGTCGAGTGCGTTCAGGAATGCTCGTACTTTGTCTTTCTCCGAGGCTCCATTTCCCACCTCTACACACTGGGACGTCCATCTGTCCGTCAAGCTTTTGGTAGATTCTCCTGGTCTTACTCTGATGCTGAACAATTTCTCTACTCCTGGCTTTGATGAGTTGATGTATAAGAAAGACGAGATCGAACTGGCTGTTAGGTTGTCGTACCAAGCCAAGGCTTCCCCTTTCAAGCTGGAAGGGAAATACTTGCAAAGCACCTCGTCTCTGTCAGCATAAGCTAGGAATACTCGTAGATACATTTTGATGTGTAAAGCTGGGTCTCCCGAACCATCGAAGATTGATGTGAAAGTTGGCATGGTGCATTTTACCGGAATGGCTTTAGAGAGAATTTCGGGACTTAGCGGCAAACGGTTGACATCATTTATCGCCTGCGTCAGCTTTATCCTATCACTCGATTGGATTCTGTTATCAAAGAGTTCAGCCCGCCGAAGTGTTTTGATTTGGTCCAGCATTACTTGCTGTAATGCCTGCATTTCGGCGTCCTTCCTCGCTTGTTCAGTTTCATAGACCAGGTGTATGATATTCCCCTTCAGACGTATACTGGGTTCGGTTCTTCTGCTTGAGACCACGATTCCATAGCCCTTGCTGTCACCCTTGATCTTGGTATGGCTCCTCGATGCAGAGTGTCCCTTTGATTGAGATATGGTGTGTGGGCGAGAGTGTCCCTCGCTGCTTCCTTTGTAGTTTGAGGCCGACTTCTCTGTCGCTTTCTTGTTTGCCTCGGCCAGTTGCTTTTTTAGTTTCCTTATTTTCTTGTTTTTTTGAATCAACTTCCTGAATTGTGCAGCCCTCGCCGTGGCGTCTTCGGCGGGTTGATGTGCTGGGATTACTTCATTCGGGATGGTGTCTTCGCCCTCGTCCTCGTCATTCTCTCCATCTTCTTCTTGTATTTGCTGTCGAGGTAGTGCGTCGCCCTCTGGGAACCCTTCTCCATCTGGAACTAGATCCTCAACGTGCACCTCATCTTCGTTTATGCGTTCCCTGTGCTGGACTGTACTTGCTGCCACCTCTGGCGATAGTCCTTTGCTTATTGAGAATCTGGTATTGTGCCTCGAGGAGCCCGTTCCCTGCCTCGAGGAACCCACTCTCTGCTTCGGCATCTGATCGGATTTCGAAGTCATTCTGGTTGTGACCTGTAAAAGACAAAAAACCCGTGAGGTCCAAGGCGGCTACTGCAGTGTACAAGGTCTGACATGTATGTCTGTCTGTTGTAACAGATTCTATCATGCGAGATTTTAGCATGGGTTGTACTCGTTTTGACCAAACTCTAACTGTATTCTGGTTTTGTCCAAATCTGCCTTCCCAATTGGGAGGTTTTGGCGAACTGTCTCTTTCCGAGTTTTATGCTCTGAGTACGAAAGTTGCGAAGTTTATTTCCAAATATAGATTAGGTATTAAGAAACCCCAAAGTAACCCTAGGTTTGTTTTTCTTAAAGTAGTTGTGGAACAAGCCTTTTAGGGTATTTTCTGGAACTTTGAAGAAGTTTGATATGCTTTTGATTAGATCTCTTCGTTTCAAAGCTTGTATTCTTTGAAAAGACATCGATCTTATCATACTAAGGATTTGCTCAAAAGCCCTTGAACATGCTAAAGCTTTGGAGATCTTTAGACGTCCAGGGTGGTGGAGCTTTGATAAATATGACGAAATGTGCTTTTGAGAAAGAGTTTTTTTGTTTTTTTTTTTAAAAAAAAACCTAGAAAAAATTTCCCAAAAGAGTTTGAAAACCCTAAATCACAGGCACACCCTAAGTTGTTTTAATCATTCCCTGTTTCTAGCGCCAAACTGGGTGAGTATAAAATCTGCATAAGTACTTTATACTCGACAGCCATCAGATCTTAGACAAACCAAAACTCAAATACGTGATATACATAGTGCGAAGATCTTAAGAACAATACCGAAGATGTTTTAATACGAAAATAATAAGAGATAAAAGAGTAACAGCGTATTGTATTTATGCTTAACTAATTCATGGATCTAATCCTAAGGAGTTTGAGGAGATACTAACCTAGTCTCACTCGCACCACCTAGGTTACACCAAAAAATCCAACCCCTACAATGTTTCTCGAGCTCGCCTTATATAGGCCGAGTCTGAGTGGTTTACAACTAATAAGACAAACTACTCAATCGTGGTGGTGTCAGAGCTTGTCGAGTAAGGCGGTTCCTTCGGCGAGTCCCCCGAAGATGTTTTCATGCTTTTACCCTTCGATGACCGGTGCGAGTCTTTCCTCGCCGAGTTCTGCCTCGGGGAAACCCTGTAGGTTATTCCCGAAGCAAGGCTGCGATATCTCTTGGTGGGGCTTGGCCCTTCCGATCTTGACACGTGTCCCGAGGGTGTTTTACCCTCCATATTCATACTTAGTAAAACTTAATAAAATTTGCTTAGTATTAATACCTTCTTTTAAACGTTTTGGATTTCCCATTTTAGTTACACACATTTATATGTGAAGACTTTGGTCTTAACTTGTTGTAACTTGTTTGAACAAATGTTTTAAGCTTACGTTATTTTATTTTATTTTATTTTAAAGAAAGCTTGTATCGATTTTTAGATCTTACTTTAGTAAGATAATACCGATTTGCAGCTTGTAAATAAATAAATAAAAATAAAACTGTAACCTGCTCCCTTCAGAGTGGCGGGATGTGAGGTTTATACTTGTCATTCGGGTCGGATCCTGACCCGTTGGAAGTAAAATTTTCCAGCCCGTCACAGCATGGTATCTTCGTATTTGAACACACACTGATATATATAGTAGTTACACCTCTTGCATACTCCCAGGCTTCAAACTAAATGTAATAGATAAAAAGTACACCTTTATACTTGAAAAGACGAGGGTACCGAGTACACCACCAATCTTTTATTTTAGGCAACCTATAAGTCAAACCTTGAACGGTTCCTGTAATCAAGAACTCAAGAACAAGATCTCTTTCGTAATTTATTGAATCACGCAAAGGGAATCAATACAAGATAACGAAAGAGAATGTCAACAACCAAGTACGATACTTTAATTATAAATTACAAGCCAAATATAATGCGGAAATAAAGTAAAGTACACACAAGATTTTTGTTAACGAGGAAACTACAAACTTGTAGAAAACCCCCGGGACCTAGTCCAGTTTGAATACTCTTAAGAATTAAACCGCCAACACACCTACTCTCAGACTTCGGACTAGTTGGTGTATACAATATGACCCTAATACGACTATTAGTCACAAATATTTTCCCTCAGTATCCTACGCTTCCAACCACAACAAGGTGATCACGCACATGTACTCCCTTAGAGAAATAAACGTCATTTATTGTCTTCCCTAAGAGTTGTCACTAGTGGAAATAGGCCGTTTTACGACCCTACACGGTATGTAGTAAAACACGCAATTACGACGCACACGATCAGTAGCATAAAGGGTGGCATCTCAGCCGTGGTATTTTTGTACGACCCCACAGCATGGGTCGCATATGAACGACGCGCATTAACGTAGTAAACTAACTACTGTTAGAGTGGGTCGTATCCTTGATTCTGAATATTAAAAAAATGGAATCAGCTTCGGATGAATCCCTTCAGTCAGAAGCTGAATCCATCTGTCTCACTCAAATATGACATTTTAATTTCACTGAAATGAAACCCAAATTCATAAACTCAAATGAGAATTTATTGTAATGAAACTCAAATATGACATTCAAATGAAAATTTATTGAATTGATTAAGTTCAAAGTTCCACAGGATTTCAATTTTGAGATCACAAAAATACAAGACTTAACTAAAACATTATAACCTTAAAGACTTGGCATCAAGAAGCATGTTGGCTGCCTTAATGTCAGGTGGTGCAATATCCAATCAATGAAACAACATGCAGTGGTGAGTGTGGACTTTCATATTAGAACAAGGATCTCCACTGCTTATAAATGGTGGTGCTGGAGGCAGTTTTACTTTCATAAATGGTGTCCACCATAACCTTCTGCCGATTCAAATCACAAACAAACACAAATTAGATAAAATCTTTAAGAGTATCGAATCTTATCCATGAACAATCAGTAGCATACCAAATCAGAAACATTTATGATTCTCTATCACATGACACACCATCCAAATAAGAAAACACAAGACTTATCTTCTTAAAAACTCATCACATACAAAATCAAGTCTAATAACAGTTATAATAATGGATTGAAATCAACAAAACTTCAAATTTTTATCTCTTAAACAGGAGATAGATGCAGTGACAGCTCTTAAGACACTGATGAAAGTATACCTAGCTGAACAACTTCTTTGCACATACATAGAGCAATGAAAATATATATAATGTGAAAGGGCGGGAGTAGTTGATTACCTTGTCAAGATATTCAGGCAACTTCTTGATCCTACCCAAGTAGTCTTAGTCTTCTACACAGAGTCATGGTCTTACTATCAGCACCAGGGCCATCAACCTGAAATCATGGGCATGCAAATAGCATAAAAATCATACACGTAAAACATGAACGCGCAGAAACAATGTTATTAGGTGAGAAGTGCAAACAAGACTGGGAAACTAAATAGGTTGATAACTAAGAAAAAATCATACGCGTAAAACATGAACGCGCAGAAACCTCTAACTTATAACCCCAAAGGCCAAACCTGCATTTTGGTTGTCTTTTTAGGTAGTAAGCAGACAAGTTGGACAACTCAACTACAAAGCCAAGCAAAGGGAACAACACCATGATTGGAGCAAGGTTCCATCATTTCCAGCTTCGCAGCAACTCTGGCTACACATCCATCAACAATATTGTTGAGATAGACCGATGGGGTGTCTCCAGCTAACTGCAGAAAAAGAATCACATAACTATGAAGTTTCCATTTTAACCCAGCTACTCTGCAAAAGAGATCAAGTACTACGAGATCACAAACAAAGTCAGCAAAAGAGATCAAGTACTACTACAAAGACCCATTAAGTAAATGAAACCTAATACTCTATCATAAATCTATAATACCTTAAAGAAATCAGCGTAACAAACACATGCCCTACACTAAATAACAAGTAATAAGTTGAGTAATAAACCTAAATTAAAAAACATATCACCTACCATGAACATCTACAGCAAGAGAAACACAAACAAATACAGCCTATTCAAATGACAAATTTATTGTATTGATATGTTTCAAAGTTATACAAAAATAAGTAAATTAAATCCTTAGTTCACAAAATACAAGGCTTAACTAAAACTTTATAACCTTAAAGACTTGCAAAGTCTACTTGCCAAATGGTATCTCCAACTAATTATGATGTGCATGCTCTGAACTGGCTATGCTTGATACCTACCACTTCAACCATATTTAGGACAAAAAAATCCATCTCAGTACCTGCACATATCAAATAGAGAAAACAACATTGAAATGGAATATCGAAGTGGATTCACCAATGACCTACAGAGATACTTAAGACAAAGAAAAACACTACTACAAGTTAAGATAATAGGTATATTACTTGCCTTTCAGGACCCAAAACTATGTTTTATAAACAAGAAGAGTATTAACTTCTTCCTCGCTACATTCATTTTCAAGAAGACAATAAGTTGGACTCTTGCATCCCTAACATGAAAATGATCGATAAGGAAACACTTAACAGTCGTGAATATTTATTTTCTAAGGAGTTCTTTTACACACCTTTGGACTGAAGAACCTATCAGGAAACACTTAACAGTCGTGAATATTATATCCCATAAAAAGTAACCTTTGCTTCTTCACTTGATTGAAACTTGATGTGGTTGGTCAGTGATATTCAGGTCTACTCAGGACCTTCACAGATACTAAGTGCAGCTCCTACAAGTAACAACCAAAAACTTGTCATTAATTGATCAAAATTTCTTTTACTGACTATGATAATACAAGAAACACCCATATAAAAAGGTAAGAGAATCAGCAAGAGTACCATGTATGTAATCCTATGCATCAAACTCAAAAGCAGAAGCATTTTCAGCAATCTCTTCTACCATTTCTTCATTCATTAATTTCTCCTTTAACCTCTGCTAATATTAGATTTACTATCTTAATAACTACAAATTCTGAAATAACACTTGGAAATCAGTAAGAAGTAATATCAAAAGAGGGTAATTGAGAACCTACTGAAATGATCTTTCTCCTCCTCAGATTCAGAAAGAAAAAAAAAAAGTCATTTTTTTTTCGTATTGTAAACATGTCCTTTGCTCCATAACCTTTGTACTGTTCCCCATGTACCTGAGGAAACGAAATCTAAAAATTATTAAATGAGTCTACACAATTCTAAGGAAATGAAATCTAAAACTCAAATCGAATGAATCAACACAACAAATAAGACGGATTACGAAAACAAAAGCTAAAATACTCAATCCCTAACTAAGATATATTATCAAAATTGAAATTTCAGTTCCTAAAATTGAAAAAGTAAATATACCCATGCTCTAAAACTCTGCAAAATCAACTAAGCAGATACACATATTGCTAGATCTAAAGAATAAATACCATGCAAGATATATCATTCACAGATCTATCAAAATTAAAAGCCAGATTCAATAATTAGTAAGGTTAGGTTTTCATACCTGATTCTTCTTTAAATCTTATTGGTTTTGCACTTGAATCTTCTTATGTGAGTTTCAAAATCAAGATAAATATCGACCTTCTAGGGTTTCCGAAATCATAGATGATAAATATTCCATGTGACTGGTTGTTTACTATATCTGATTAATAAAACAAGAGAAGGGAAGAATAAGAGAATGAAAAATATCTTATTTGTTCTGGTACTGATCACTCATAAGGGAAGATTAAGAGAAGAAGATGGTTGTACCGATGAGTGGTGGGGGTTGAAGTGAGAAGCAGAAAGAGAAAGAAGTATGTCTGATTGTGGTAGGATTTTTTAGAGATAAGATATAGGTGTCCAAGGATAGCTGAGATCTACGTGTATGGCTGAGATCTAAACGGATATGACCATGGTCATTCGTAGTAATAGGGTGGTAAATCCGAAGGTTTTTTTGTAATTTGTTTTTTAATTATACCACCCCTTATCAGGTTGGTTTAATTTTTACTAATTTTGTCTCACTTATTTCTAGTGAAACCACCCTCTTTAGTGGTTGTAAGACTGGCCACCATTAACGGGGGTCACAGTCCAGGGTCGTAAAACGACCAAAATCCACTAGTGTGTGCCACATTCCTTCGTGAAGACTATCGCTACCCGACCTCCAATCGGACAACTACAAACTTATAGACAACAACCAAATAACGACAGGTCAAACCACTAGATGATATCCTTGGTAACTTAACAGCTATTTCACCGAAGTCGTTTTGCACAAAGAGCGAGGCTATTTAAGTTTACTTGGTTAATAAACCACTCGAGATATCAAACAAGGTTTTGAAACCAAAACTCCCGAAAGAGAAACCTTGTCGTCCCAGTTGGAATCAAGCAATAATGGATGCGTACAATATGATATGACCTTGAAGAACAAAGTACCTGCAAAACAACAATCAAAAATAACGATCTTGATTCCACTCAATATCTATTAGTTAGGCACACAAACCGAAAGCAGCTTGCTGACAAATCTAGGTCAATAGATAAAGAGATGTTCTGATCACTACGATCTTGAGTGGCCTTATATCATAAGATAAGGACCTTAGAATAAACGAGATCGTAAGACTTTGATAGACGTGATAGAATAGAACAGAAGTACAATACATAGAAGATTAGTAAACATAAACTAGTTTCCCTGGAGAGGTACTTTTAGGCTTCTATATCCCTAATAGAAGACTTTTACACTAATCCAGACCGAGAACAAAAGCTCAAATGTAAATGAAAGGAATATCGGGTATCACGAGCTTACTTTTCTGAAGAGGGAAACTTGGTAGAGGGACAAAGATTTTATTAAGAATACCACTCCTATTTATATGACCAAGGTTTAGCTTTGAAATGAGGCTAACTTAATTTCGGTAATACATTAAAGCACATTTCCATAACAAATTCGAAATTCCTCACACAGACTCATATCATTTAATGAGATCTAATACTTTAGCATTTTATTTAATAAAAAGATATTTCATTAAATGTTTGGCCAAAAACATTCAAACCAAATAATACTCAATAAGATATATTTGGATATTTCATTAATTCGAAATATAACGCTTACCAAATATACTCCCTGGTATAAAGTTTGATTCGAAATTCGTGTCCTTGGATTCGAAAATCATCTTATGGTATTATTACTTCCAAATGTCGTCACCAGCTTTGATAATGTCGACATCACTTCCTAGGCATTGCTGGACGGGCCAGATCAATCCTAGGTGGAAGTGGGATCATGTCCAATGTGGCTAACGTTCCGCACAAACGTATCATCGCAGAAATGGACAAGCCTTGTGTGTTAAGATTAAGTCAACACGTAGGTTCAAAAACATTCTGAATCATACATTATAGATATACCATGGAAAGTACCGTGTATGATTCTCCGAGTAATAGCAAAATATTGTTCCTCATGAATTCACGATTCCAATGTAGATAATCACTTTAATGATAAGAATTCACATCAAACACCAAAAGAATATTCAATCGAGTGTTTGATCATGTAGTATATAAATACGACGATCTAATCACTAACAGTGTTGATCAGAAATCATGTGTCAACTAACTAGAGCGATGAACTATATTTATGATGATGACTCAAACCAACTTAGTTGTACATTGAAGATGAACAAATTCAAACTTCAAACTGAGAATATCAAACTCAATAATTCGTTGAAGCACAAATCAAAATGATAGAGTTTGAACTTCGAAATACGCTTTCTGAGATAACCAGTATTTAGGTTTCGAAATCTACATTCTGTTTGGCAGAAACTAAAGTTAGGTTTCAGATCCTAGAGTTCGTATATGACTGAAACCAAATTTAGGTTTCCAAATCTAGATTCCATATAGCGAAATCAAATTAAGATTTCGAACTTTAGATTTTGTTTTAACAAAACCAGATTAAGGTTTCAAAACAAGAAACATATATTATATTCGCAACAAATGTTTGGTGACGAACTTGAGAGTCCATGTGGTCAAGAGACGTTTCAGCATCACACCTTTTATCCTTGACACACGGGCTATATTTTCCGGTTCACATAAACCTTTAGGAAACCCCAAAGTCTTTATTATAGTAGACCTTTTAGAACTCATTCTGGTTGTCTCGCAATACCTTCTACAGCTTGTCCTGCAGCAGTACCTTGACCAACTTCGGGTCCAATAAAAGCAAACCCTACGGCCAATCCAGCAGGAATAACGGAAGCGGAAGAAATCAGTGGATTCATGGTAATCTCCTCGCACCAAAATAAATAAATGGTTAATGATACAATCAACCAATAAATAATGCCTTATGATTCCATTACTAAGATATATCCAATTAAAGTAATTATATTATTGAATCACGAGAACTACTTCGATTTTCGTTTTTAGTTCCCATCCATTGAGTCTTTATCAATTATCAATCCATAGGCCCAAGTTCTTCCATTTCTTAGTGACAAAGCATCCTTTCAATTCTTCGTTATTTTTATCTTCTATATGCTCTTGGTTTCATGTGTTTATTCATTCGTCACAGACGAAATGGAAGGACTTCGAACTGTTAGCCAACAAACATAGTTCCGAATTCAAGTTTTCTTAATGGTCAAAACTTAGATTTAAGTTTCGGACTCAATAGCTCATGAACACAACTAAATCAAGGTTTCGTAATTAAAATCAGTTTTACCAAAACCTACATTGAGGTTTCGAACTCTAAAGTCCATAAGATAAGAAAAAAAATATGGTTTCGAAATCTAAAAGTGATATGGCACTTTAGATGTTCATATGTCGAAAATAAAATGCATGATTTCAAACTCTAGAAATCAGAGCCAAACAACAATATAGTATTCGAACTCAGAAAAGCAGTATGTCGAGTCTACACAACATAAGTGTGAGTCACGATCTTGATTACTTTAGCACATACGAATATGTACTAATCAATCTGACAGAGTCAGACAGGGTAAGTCGAGACATAATACTATAATGGATTTAATCTCGTAACACTACAGAGACAACATCATAAACTATAAACTGCTATTATCCAACTCGTAGGTTTTAGGAAAAACCTTATATCACTTAGAGACAGAGAAGAAAATAAATCTCTAAGCAGTATAAAATGTCATAACTACAACAACAATATCGCAAGCGATATCGTGGAGCTATATCTTAAGACACATTGATCACAAGTGATCAAGTCATAACGTAAAGCTCAAGCATTGAGTTTTGCTTTTGTCTTTTGTAGTACAAGTGTAGAAGATAATGGAATCGCGTTATTTAGATTCACTGACCTCTTGAATGCGAAGCTGAATATCCTCGTTTGCTCCCCGATCTTCTTCGACTCTTCATGCAGTGACTCTAAATCCTCTAACATATTTCACAACCTAAAGCTAACTTAATAAAGTCTTTACCTAACGTGTGTCTCAAGCGGTCGAGTTCTGATCACTAAATTTTACAACTAAGCTTGATATACCAACACTTGGTGAGGTTGACCGAGTCATGCTCTAACAATACTTACATTGCTTCAGCTATATTCAAGCACTTGTAAAATCCTAGCAGATTCTCTTCATATGTTGCTCTTGTAAGTCTTCTAGCAAAACACGGTTTGCTTCGGAAGATGTTTAACAAACGGCAGAGAAGACTTATCTTGTTTCTTTCTTACAACGATTTTGAAAAGACGAGGGTACCGAGTACACCATCAAATCTTTTTGTATCAACCAACATTGCACAACCCTAGCGATTATAAGTTTGGTTTACAAAAGTCTCTTTTGTGCTGATTAATTCACACACCATGAATTAATTCAACACAACAAAAGGATTTGTTAACATACACAGTGATCTACTTTAATTATAATTGAAACAACAAATATAATTGCATAAGAAAGTAAATAACACACACAATATTTTGTTAACGAAGAAACTACAAACTCGTAGAAAAACCAGGAGACCTCGTCCAGACCAATATGAATACTCTTAAGAATTAATTCACCATATACGTCTATTGTCAAACTTCAGTCACGATGGCTAATAAAATATAAACCAAACACAATAATCACATTGTTTCCCCTTAGTATTCCTGCGCCTTCAATCCCGTAGTGATCACACACTTTTAATCCCTTAGAAATAGACGTATTTTACTATCTTGTAAGAGTTGCTCCACATTCCATCGTGAAGACTGTCACTACCTGATCAAACGACTATATTCCTTCTAAGACCTTTTAATCAATACGGCAAGGAAAATACACATGATCTCAAATTTGGTCAATAACCCAATAACACCGTTATTATAAAGTGGTTCTTTACCAAGGGTCTTTCGTCTAATGTGTTAGGGCATTGCTCAGTCAAACCCACTAGCGTTGGTATGTCAAGCTAGTTGTCAGTTTTAGATGTCAAAACACAATTCTTGATTTAGCCTACTAAAAGATTTACTTCGGGTTAGGATAGAGGTAGTAGAGTTTAAAGTCGGTCTCCATCCTTTGAAGACGAAGAAGATGAAGATAACACGAAGACATCATCAAGGACTTCATCAACAAAGGTTAGTAAAGATTGAATTTTCCTTGAACTCTTGTTATTCTTATCTCTATCTATCGAAGTAATGAACTCACTATGTGGAACAATGCTTATGACGGTGAAATTACATCATTGTATATTAACCCGAGGAGATTTGGTCCATATGATCATAGTGAGGGCAACATTTTACCTTTGAGTAGGTCTGCATGTTATAGTGAATGGAAATACGAATTCAATGCTTCAAGAATCACTTAATTCCGTTGTATAACGAATAAGTTATGCGTGATTTATTGAAACTGAAAAGCGTGGCTAAAATCTGAATTCGGGAAAAGGAGTAGGAAGCTTCTGGGATCTTCTAGAACTTTCTAGAACGCTTTTTTGAAGCGTGGTAGTTCACGAACCTCCCCCGGAAATCACGATTAGGGTTTTTCCTGTCGTGTTTCTGAGGTCGATCTCCTGGCTACGATGGCCCACTTTCACACATGTGTTGTGGTCCGTTCTGATTAGGGTTTTGCTACACTTATCTTGTTTAAGAGATAAAGATAGCAAAATATTTTGTTACACCTATCTTGTTAAGAGATAAGTATTATAGAATATCCCCTAGTCAAAGGATAAAGTTTATCCTTATAATGTATCTACATGTGAAAGGAGGCTAGATACATTGTGTGCAAGCTAAGTAACGGGCACGTTTACACGGTCCTTAGCTAACTTGTTGCACAATATATCTTAGCTTTATCTTTAAGCAACCATCACTATAAATAAGAATTCATGTAGCTTAACAAACCATCCCTGCCGGTGTGGGGGCATAATCCTGACGAGCCACGTGTCAACATCCTAGAAGAGAAGCAAGGTAACACACCATGAACGCGAAGCATGGAAGAGAGTCGAAGACCAAGCATACGAACCGTTGACCGCCATTTGAAGAAGCCACCTTGATCCAGTTATCCCTTCGAAGTAGAGTGCGAAGCTT